>JANSVA010000005.1:40487184-40563444 GCA_025504915.1 Erythroxylum reticulatum
GGCCAGTGTGCCAGAGCCAACGTGCGCCGGCCGTGGGTCGACCAAAAGACGGGTGATGGGGTTGTGGGTCGACAACGCAAGAGGAGCCTAGCGACGGTTGAGGGAGACGACGACGGCCGCAGACCAGACGAGAATCGACAGAGACGGTAGGGCGATTTTGGACAACGCCAGCGCTTGTATTTCGTAGACAGAGACAATATGTCCCTTGTCCAACGATTTTCGGCGAGACAAAAATTATTGTCTCTGTCAACCGGGGATTGAAGACAAAACAACGGGGGACAACAACCAAACAGGTAAAGTTGACAGGATTTGTTTGTTTTGTGATCTGTCCCCCCTAACGGGGACAGGAACCAAACACTGTGTAAGAAAAGGAAGAAAACAAAAAAACAGCAAAATAGCAACTAACCAAGAAGAACAAGACAAACGCCAATCCATAAAATAAGCTCATAATGAAAGGGTTGTGGTGGCCACGCCTTTAATTCTCTCTCTCTATTCTATGCCCATGTCATGATCATCCATCTTGATGTCATCATGATCTTCCCTGAATTCTAGGGGTCATTGTGAATCTTTAGGGGTTGTTTCGCTTTGCTCTCTTCTTCTTCTTCTTTCATTTTCTTTTCCTAAGCATTTCTTGAGTTTCTTCTCTGTTCTATATTTCCTTTTTGCAAGTCCTTCCGTTCATCTTCCGGGGCGTTTCCAATTTCTCATTGGAGGTAAATCACAAAGCTTTGATTTTTATCCTCCTTTCCTTTTGATCGGAGTTTATCATTACAAAGTTCTTTTTTTTTTTTCGGCTTTGATTTTCTAAAGGGTTTGTGTTATTTTTCTTCGGTTTCGGATTGTTTTAATCAATTTCTTATTTGGGTTTCTTTTGTTTTCTTGTTCTATATCTGGGTTTCATCGGTACGTTTCGTGTTTGCTTCCAGACTATTTTTACTTTTGCTAGTCTTTGTTGTCTTACGTGTTACTTTGTTTCTCTGTTTGCTTGGATGTATAGGCGTCATGATGATACTTGATGTTTATATTATTTCATCATCGCCGTGTGTTTTCTGTTTTTTGAGAAAGCGACCTATTTAATCTTAACTTATCATAGGAATTAGTCGTGTGCCGGTGCTCAATTATTTGTTGAACCCTGGTCAGTTTTGGTTATGCGTTTTGCCATGGATTTGGTTCCAAAGGGGGGCTATACAGCTAAGCAAAAAGTTCTAATTTTTCTCGTCTTTTGTTTATTTTTGGAAAATTAAACAAGTTTTTCCTCCCCCTGGTATGCATAGAGAATATAATTGCTGGTTAATCTTCAGCTTCAAAATACTGAAATTTCACCAATAGTATAGAGCAACAAATTCAAGCTCGTTCTTTGGATGCAAATTCTGTTGGATTTTAAGTCTTGACCATATTGTGTTTGTCCTGCTGGTCGTTGCTTTCCCAAAGGTTCCGGAGATGGAGGAGGTCATGAAACCTGAAGCACATATGACATCAGCTGCGGCTTTTGTGGAAGGAGGAGTTCAAGACAAATGCGATGATGCCTGCAGCATTTGCCTTGAGGAGTTTTGTGAGACCGATCCCTCAACGGTATGTGTCTATGTTTTCCTTTTTCTTTATCATAGAAGTAGTTTTTTGTTCATTCGGTGTCTTATTTATATTACGGGCAGTGGCTTCAACTTTGTTCCACCTCTTCGCAGGTGACCAGTTGTAAGCATGAGTTTCATCTCCAGTGCATCCTTGAATGGTATGGTGTGATTCACCTATCCTTGCTTTCCTGTTTTCTGTTGACAATGTTACTTTTGCAATGGACCTCCTCCATTTGTCCTCATTCTTTTTTTAATTTCTCCGTGTTAATGAAGCGTTGAATACCTTAGTAACTGTAACTTTAGTTACTTAATGGAGATAGTAATTGTATATTAATTAGTCTACTGCTGCTTATGCACTTTTCTCGGCACTCTTAGTCTTTAGCAAGCTCCGATACTTGGATCATGTCTTTTATGGTTAGTGCTTGACTTCTTTTTGTAACATTAATTCCATTTGAAAAGTTAGTTGCATATGCTCTCTCTACTCAATTAAGTGAGCCTTGATGCATATTTACCAGTTTAGGTGCATTGAACTTAATACACCCTCTCTGTATGTTCTTTGCCAGCCAGCATCCTCACTTTCCTGGTTGATGAGAATTTATCCAAGGCTTAATGATGTTGTCTTTATTAATCCTTTAATTTCATGATACTGTTCTAATCTGCACGAGTAACTAGCTGGCATTGACTAATTTGTGCAAATCTGTTAGGTTTGAGAATTTACTTGGAATGGAAAGAACTCGCTAATTTACTTGGGTTTTGAACTTGTAGGTGCCAAAGAAGCTCGGAATGTCCAATGTGTTTACAGGCCATTAGCCTGAAGGACACTACCAGGTTGATTTAACTTGACAATGTTTGTGCTTTCTTTGTGATTGTATGGTTCTTACATCTTTTAAGTAACGCACTATAAATGTTGTGGCAGTCAAGAATTGCTCGAGGCGGTAGAACAAGAGAGGAAACTCCGGGCTGCTCGATCAAGAAATACCACTATATTTCATCATCCCACACTTGGGGAGTTTGAATTGCATGTCTGTTTTCGTCAATGTTTAAGATCTTTGTTTGTAAATGCTTAGTCATGAAAATGGAGAGTAATACCATATCTGTAAATATAACTGTTTAATATTTTACATTGTCTGCAGTTACCGGATGGTGCAAGTGATGCTGAACTTGAAGAGCGTATAATTCAGCACTTGGCTGCTGCTGCTGCAATGAGAAGGACGCACCGCTTTGTGAGAAGAGAAAGCCAGAGAAATAGGTCATCCCCCCAAGGTCGTCCACACTTGATGGTGTTCTCTACTCATCCTGGATCACCTTCTGGTCATGCTTCTTCGTCTGTGCATCAGTTGGTGGGGGAAAATGAATCAGCTCCAGCAGCTTTAGCTAGTCCTTCTGCCCCACGTACATCTAATGTGGAGGAACTATCAGAACATACACTCCATTATCCCAGGCTTTTAGCTGATAATAGTTTCCATTCATCTGGATCTACTGCCTCCCCTACCAGGCATCCAGCACTTTGCTTTAGTAGTCGGTAATTTGATTTCCATTTTGATTGATTTGTATCGACACTTTCCTTTTTGTTCACTTGAGTTCATGTAATTTAGTGTTTAAAATATATATCTTTGCTGTAGAGGCACTTCTAGTCAGTCTTCACCTGCAAATCAAAATAGAGCAGGACCTTCAGACTTTCAGTCATTCTCTGAGTCTCTAAAAACTCGACTTAGTGCAGTATCCATGAGGTATCATTTCAAAGAGCAGTACGTTTGAGCATTTTTTCATGTTTTATTCTTTTATGCCTGCTATTAATATGCTGTTAACACTTGTTTACTCAAGATACAAGGATTCAATTTCAAGAAGTACCAGAGGTTGGAAGGAAAGACTGTTCTCTCGTAACAATTCAATGACAGACCTGGGTTCTGAAGTTCGGAGGGAAGTGAGTGAAGGGATCGCAACTGTGTCTCGCATGATGGAACGACTTGAGTCCAGAGATAATGATAGAGCCAACCAAGTTTCTATATCAACTCAATCTAATGATTGTTCAGTTTCTGAGAGAAGCAACGAAAACATCAGCCAGACTCACAGAGAAACTCCTTTAGCTGAAGGCTGTGGATCAGCTTCCTGTGCCACTACTTCAGCTTCTACTTAAGTTGTTTAAGATCATTTCAAAGAATTGCATCTTTCCTCAGCATTTCATCTTTGGAGGTGAGTCATTGGTCTAGCTTTTATTTTAAATTTTGTTAGCAACATGTGGCATCATGATTCAATTTTTTGGTTGACGATGCTTCTTTAATTAATATATAGGCCTTGTCATAGACAGAATCTGAAGTTTGTTAAGTACTTAAGTTGCATATAAGCACCTGCATATTGCATTTTTTAGCGATATCAGCATCTTGTGTTGAACATAATTGGGGGACTATATCGTGCATCCTCTGGCTAATTATTTTGTTTCAATTGAAAGCCTTGGGCATCTTCTGGTCCATTATTTCGAGCCATTTTGGATAACAAGCAATCAATGTATGTTGGGTTTATATTCTCCATTCTCAGGTGGCAAACTTCTTTTCTCCAAAGATGAGGTGCTGAGAAGAAGATGCTGTGTATTAAAGCATACAGGATGTGCAGCTGCAAACAACTTAATAAGAGGTGAGAGGAATTCTCGACAGAGTTTCCATCTGGACTTGAGTGGGTACTTGTGTATAAATTTGTTCTACATGCCCCAGATTTGTTTTTAAGCCACAAATCATAGTTGGACAACAAAAAGGAAAAAGAAATATGGACAAATCTGTGCAGAATATATGTTGACCGCTTTTTTTAAGTGCTGAAATCCATTCCAGGCTTGATGATTTCTCCCAAAATCTTACTGCAATTCACTTCTGGGCTTATCATCCTCGAAAATGTTTCTCTGTTGAGGGATGGTGGAGAAGATGAGTTCATAACAATGGCAAATGCAGGGTTCAATAGGAACAACAAGAAGTAGTAACAGGTGACCAGAAAAAAGAATGGCCTGCAAGTCGTTCTGTGGTAACTAGAGATCTTTTTCTACCATTGGCAAAGGCCTAAAAGTTCGATGATCATAATTTCGCAGCTGCAGCCTACAGAATCAAATCAAAACTTTTCTTTTTTCCTTAAAAAGCCAACGTCCGACCCCAGTCATTAATAATCCTTGTTAGCTAATGAGAAGAGAGCATTTCAGGTAGAAAGTCGTGATAATGGGGCAGGTTCAGGTCATGACCAGAGCAAAGCCATAGCCATGAACCTAGTTAACTCGTTACTTATCCAATTGATTAATTTATACATAATTCTAGCTTAACATGAAAAATGTGTTTCAAGATCCTTATTTTCTTTTTCTCCTCCAAGTGGTGTTAGTGAATCATTTTCCTTATTCCAGACAAGGGGATGCTCCACCTTTACCAAAGAAATATCTAGCCATTTATGATCTGAATAATATCATGCCAACCCAACAGCCAAGTACATCGGATGCCCCCCCTCTGTTTTTTAAACAAAAACAGTCTGTAATCGGTATATATGGAGTGATACAGCCCTTTGGCGATGTCATTGATTGATACCCACGTAATTCGTAATTGCCTAACATTGTTTTCTTAATAATAACGTAGCATTCACTTTCATGTACTGTCAACATTCTCATAGCTACTCCCAAATTTCAAGCATGCATAGTAGAAGTATGTAGTTGGTATATGATCATTATGACGATAGTAACTCCTTGTTTCACACAAATTCCATTTCTTAACATCGTTTTTACCTTAACAAATTAACAATGAAGTAAAAGGGATAGAATGTGTGTGCATGTTGTCAACATATGAAGCCGCAAAAATGAAAAGACAAATTGTCTGACGATAGTAAGCGAAGAAAATGCAAATCAAAGAAGACACCTAATCAAGAATCTTGTTTTAAAACACAAGACAAGGAGTGCCAATGATCTATACGTATGCGTATAATATAAAGCAACTACAACTTAAAACTTTTCTTCAAAAAACAAAAAACTACACCTAACTAGTCCTGTTTTTGTATTGTAGATGAAATGAGTAATAATGCCTTTATCTTGAATAACTTACATCACTTCTATGAATATATAACTCTCAAAAGCTCAACTGATTCGACCTATTTAATCATAAAAATTTTGAACCGTCTAATTTTTCGGTTCGATTTATTTTAAAAAATTTTGTTATTAAAAACTAATCAATTTATTAATTAATGGGTCAATTTTTGTAAATTAATAATTTCTTATAAACCAAAAAAATAAATTAATTTTTGTTTAACAGTATATTTTTTCAATTAAACTTCAATTTTTTATATAGGTAATGGTAATCTCTTTAATCATATTTTAAATTCTTTAATTTTATTTAATCTTTAGCCGATTTTATAATAGTTTAATATCGATTAAATCTTAAACTTCTTATCTTTTAACTTTCAATTTATTTTTTAAACTATTGCTCACATCAACCCAATTCCTCGTCACTTAGGCTATGTTTAACTGGATGTAAGATTTTTAATAAAATGGAATGATTTATAATAAAATTTCATGTAATATTAGAAAATTATTATTGAGGAGAAATGGAAGGATTCATAATGTAATATACTGAAATATTGTTTAGGAAAAGAGTTTATAATATAATATAGTAAAACGTTTTTTTATCATTTTACATTCCATCTTAAATTTTCGGAACGAAAGTTTCTCATCTTTACTATTTAGAATGAAATAAGATGTAATATGAAACCTTCTTATTTTATCTCATTCCATTTTATTTTATCAGAAATCTTCCTCTCAAACGATGAAATAATATTACATTCCAGAAAAGAAAAGCGTGTGTTAACAAAATCATGCATCATTTAGCTAAACAATAGAGATGAGGATAAGCCATTTTAAAATTCCTACAAAATTACAGTAGTTCATATTTCTATCGACTAAATCATGATTTGTTTAAAACACTCATTTTGCGAATAAAGAGCACCTACATTAATATACATAGTTCATTTTAACAAATACATGAAAAAAAACACAAGAAAAGGGGGCTTCAAGTTCAATTTTCTAGTCTCGTGTCTTTATATTTAATATTGTGAGTGTCTTCTCTAGCGTGTACCTGTAAGATATAATAAACAAAACAAGCGCCTCCCACCGACCCTATCACATGTAAGAGTGACGTGAGGTGAAAGGGAGAGGCAATCCACCGGCGGGCGAGACGTCGCCGTTTGGATCAATGCGCGCGTGAAACGGACGTCAAGAGATGTTAAAACTTGAAAGGAAGGCTTAGCTTAGAAACAAGGCCATTTACTCCAATTGTCAGACACCGACACCGACACCTCGCCTTTAAGCCGCTCATGGGAGTGATGCTCCTCTCTCGGCTTCTGCTTGTTGGAACACTCAAGTACAAATCTCACTCAACCTTCTAATTTCTCTCTCTAGTATATTACACCTTTTATTAGTATATCATACGAAAAAATAAAATATTTTTATAAAATTGCTTTATTCAGATCCAGATTTCAGTTTAAGGCTTTATTTATAATCAAGGTTATTTTATGAAATACACAATCTTAAACCTAAACAAAAAATGAAAAATTTACATTTAATTCATTTTTTTCTTTTAAAAAATTACGACTAAGAATTATAAATGGATGCAACTTAAACTCGATCCTCCCAAGAGCCAATCATCACATTCTCACGTACAGTTGTCTTAAAAGCAAAGGTAAAAACAGAAAAAACTAAGACACAAGCAAATAGGCAAAAGGCTAAGAAGTAAGAAGCCGCGAGATATCGTTGCGGCTCTTCTCTCTCTCTCAGGTCTCAAACAAAAGTAGCCTTAACCTTAAGCCAACGTGTTCCCTGTGATGTGATCCCCACTTCCAGCCTGTCCCTTACTAACTCTGGCTTCCAAAGTCTACTCTGTATCTCTCACCTCCTCTGCTCTTCTCTCTCTTCACTTTTTATCTTCTTTTGTTTTTTTATTATATGTAGTCTCTTCATTATTTCCAACTCTCTCTTCTCCACCTGTCCCACTTTTATCTTCCTCAAGCAATACCAAACCTGAGCTACATAGAGAAGGCCTAAGCCTAACACTCTTTTCTCTCACCGACACTTGCTTTTTGCTACCAAATTCATCCTCCTCCACATACCCTTCTCGGTCCCCGACTGTTCGCCGTCACCGGAGGTTTATTATAGGAAAACAACCAGTCTTTGCTGCACAAAGTTTTAATCTTTTGATTAATTTTGAGCACCATGGATCCTCCCATCTATGGTGTCTCCAAGATCTTGCTCTTCACTTTCATCATCTGGGTCTCTGTTTCCATTCCCATTTCCGCATTGCCGCAGCCAAAGCACAAGTCTTTAAAGCTCTCTACTTCTTCTTCTTCTTCATCGTCTTCATCTAGTACTAATGTTCAGACAATCAGCTCCAACTCAGTCCTCGTGGCGCTTCTCGACTCGCATTACACCGAGTTGGCAGAACTTGTCGAAAAAGCTCTCCTACTCCAAACCCTCGAAGAAGCTGTGGGCAAACACAACGTCACCATCTTTGCTCCGAGGAATGAGGCTTTGGAGCGACAACTCGACCCCGAGTTCAAAAGATTCTTGCTCGAACCCGGCAACCTCAAGTCTCTCCAAACCCTCTTAATGTTCCACATTATTCCGACGAGAGTTGGATCCAACGACTGGCCAGCCGAAAAATCGAAACCAACAAAACACACCACTCTCTGCAACGACCATGTTCATTTAGCAACCAAAACTTCAGGTAAAAAAGCCATTGACACCGCCGAGATAGTCCGACCCGATGACGTGATCCGACCCGACGGAGTAATCCACGGAATCGAACGCCTCCTAATCCCACAATCCGTCCAAGAAGACTTCAACCGCCGGAGAAGCCTAAGATCCATATCCGCCGTATTACCGGAGGGAGCACCGGAAGTGGATCCGAGAACACACAGGCTAAAGAAACCCGCCCCACCTGCCCCGGCCGGAGCTCCACCGGCGTTGCCCATTTACGACGCCTTGGCGCCGGGACCATCCCTAGCTCCGGCGCCAGCACCGGGGCCTGGCGGGCCACACCACCATTTCGATGGAGAGGCTCAAGTCAAAGACTTTATACAAACCTTGTTGTTGTACGGTGGATACAATGAAATGGCGGACATCTTAGTTAACTTAACATCGCTAGCCACGGAGATGGGTCGGCTGGTTTCAGAGGGTTATGTTCTTACCGTTTTGGCTCCGAACGACGAGGCCATGGCGAAGCTTACAACGGACCAGCTGAGTGAACCGGGTGCACCCGAGCAAATAATATATTATCACATAATACCCGAGTATCAGACAGAGGAGAGTATGTATAATGCGGTGAGGAGATTCGGGAAGTTGAGATATGATACACTGCGTTTACCGCATAAGGTGGTGGCTCAGGAGGCGGATGGGACGGTGAAATTCGGGTCAGGTGATGTGTCAGCATATTTGTTCGATCCGGACATATATACCGATGGGAGGATTTCGGTTCAGGGTATTGATGGGGTTTTGTTCCCGGAGACGGAGAAGGATGCTGCGATTAAGACAGCGGTTGCCGCCGTTAAAGTTGCTACCAAACCAAGAAGAGGTATGATTTTTATTTGATTGGGTTTTAGTTTAAAATTTAATTAATTGTTGTGATGGTTAATGTATCTTGTTTTTTAAGTGAGCAAAGGCAGGAGGTTGGGTTTAAAATGGGGTCGAGATTAGTGTAATTAAGGTTAATTGATGGATGTCTGTGGTAAGGAAGATGGAATTGATTGAACAATGGAATGCCTATGACTAAATGACTTGTTAGCTTTCTTGGATTAGAAGCAAAGCACACAAGAGGAAGATTAAATGGGGTGTTTTGGTTAGTCAAGTGAAAGGAAGCATTGCTGATGTTGAAAGTACAAGTGAAAGTGCATGACATGAATGAAACTGCCAGTCGATTAGATGAGGTTGATTTTGAGAAGATGATTAATTCATATGTTTGTGTCGGTGTGATTCTCAAAGACTTGGGTTTAGGTGGAAATGGAGAAGTTATGCGGTAGCAATTATTTCCACATCCAAACTAGGGTCCTTGTCACAAAGGAGAATAGAGAAAATCCAGAGCTTTTCTAGCTGTGAGGCACATTACATTAAGTTAAACCCCACCAACAATTAAGATGCTTGCAATAGAATATGATCTCCGCACCAGTCCTTGATGATTTGGTTTTGCTTTCTTTATTCTTCATTCGCTGACCACGTTCTTTTTTATTATATTTTCATATCATTGCATGTGATGTTGATACCTTAGCAGAAGTTAACTTGTGGTAGTAATGCAGGGAAATTAATGGAAGTAGCTTGTAGAATGCTTGGCTCGCATTTTGCTACATGCCAATGAACATATTATATCTTTTCAAAGGAGTAAAGATTCACGGAACCTTGATAAACAATAGGGAAATGTAAGTTCCATTTTCTTTACCATCTTCTTACAAATATTTGCTTCTTAGCTCTCACAAAATTTCTACTTTTGGCGTTTACAGAAATAACTTTGTGTAATACAAGTCACAATGGGATTGCTCAAGTTGAAGGTCTTCCTCAGAATCCCCACATAAAGAGAGAGCGAGAGAGTTTGTTTGTCATTTTGTGATTAGATACTGTAATTACATATCTATTCTTTTGTCACTTTTTTTCTTCTCTCTGTATGATGGTTTACAGCTATGCATGAACACCTTGCAAACATTTACCTTTTTCTTCGTTTTTTCCTTGTTTATTTTGCCAGCCTACTTGCGAATCAAAAATAAAGAACACTTCATTTTTGGGTCTATGTAAATAACACGAAACCTGTAACTTGGGATCTGCCTTATAAGGAGAGTGGAATTTGTGGTGGCAATGGAAGGCAGTGGTTGGTATTATTGATGACTACGACATGCAATAGCTACGTTTTACAATGCAATAATGAATAAGGCTATAATTGGTTAGTTAATGTTTAAGGTTATCCTTTCTGTAATTTTGGCCAAACTTTCATAGGCAGCAAAGCCTAGTTTCATAGCACTTGGACAAATCAAAATTTGATAAAACGGAGTTCAATATGAGGATCTGAGGCTATTATGTAGTTCAATTTGCGGATTGATTAATTCACACAAAATACCAAAGAAGTGAAAACAGAAAGTAGGCAGAAAGAGCAACTGTGCCAAGTGATTGTTCGTATCCCAATAAAAAAAAAAAAAAAAACATGGGACTATGGCTGGAGCCAGTTTGGCAACTGTAGAGAAATTATTCCATTTCCAGAAGTATCCAACATTGCTTAGCTTAGCCTAGCCACGTTGTCTATTCAGCTGCCTGAGAGACAGGACTTTAAAGCTTGCACATCGGCTTTGGACAAACACTGTCAAAACTGCTGCAGTAAAAACCAGAAATAGTATTATAATCCTTTTACACTTAATCTTAAGGGAACGGATATTCTGTTCCTAACCTTTTCTATTAACATATATTTATTGAGTAGGAAAAACAGATGATCCGAACCTCATCTTAAGGTAGCCTATCTGTCAGATTTTTGGCGGAGAAAATGATTAGATTTGTTAAGTGATATATAGCAAGGTGGTCTTCAGTTTTATGGTCCCATAGATTTATCCCAAATAAGAGCAAACGAACTGCTTGCTAGATGATCTAGAAGGTTGAGAGAAAAAAAAAAAGAAAAGAAAAAGAAGAAAAACCTAGAAAATGCATCACTTTGGTATAAACCTAGGCTGTGGATTTCTATCTGCGAGGAAAGCAACAGTTTAACTCCCCCTTTCCTCTCTAATAAATAGGATTTAAAGCCTAAGTCGTGTATAATCACCTAATTGTTTCTTCCGGAGTTCCGAGGTAATGCTATACTTACTATTTGGGTTACCTTTCATGTCCAGCTCAATACCACTCTTACATGATACCTTTAAGTAGCAGAAAACTGGAAGCAAACGTCAAAATGTCCATTTCAGTTTCAACCAACCATGGTTTTGGATTTGTCACTCACTTGACAGCGCATCAGATTGAAAATGTATCCAAATCCAAGTTTTACGAAGCCATACGAAAATGAGCTATTACCGAACTTTAAGACTCAAAAGATATTCCATATTTTCTGTATTTTACAGGAGACAATGAGGTTTAAGAGTAGTCTAAGGGTAAGATTAAAAAATTGACAGTCTTTTACTTGGCTTTAAGACTAAGTTTGTATGGAATATGATATCAAATTATGCACACGCAGACGCATGGAACCAAAAGCTAGTATATTGTCTCGTTCTGCACATGGTAGGTAACGTTTCAAGAAAATTTAAGCTCTACTCCAAAACAATCATCATTTTCTTTGCTTTGCAAGCGAAAGGGAACTTCACAGTTCCCCGTAGCTTGTTAATTTCTTGTTGACACTGGCTCTTTAACTTGCGATGCAATTTCTACTTTACATTACTCCAATTTCAATTCCTGTCATATTGATACTTGAGCTTACTTTATCCTCCATATAAGGTCCAGCAGACGTTCAGTATTTTCATTGCGAATAATGCTAAGCGTCATACTTTTGTTCGATGTTAAATCAGAATATGGACTTATGAAGCAGCCATTTATGGCTAATTATTCTCTAGCATCAAAGTTTGGTGGAATTCCTTTCATCATGCAGAAACCATTATATAACCACGTTGACCCGCATAGCAAAATTTGAGGTTCTCTCATTTTCTGCCTCCTGTTTGTTGATTCGAACCTGCAAACAAGTTTTAGAGCACCTGCACAACTGTAGTTGGAAGTAGTAGTAGATTATCCACACATTTCAGTCGAACCAAAAAACAAAAAAAAGTACACATTACATTAATCTGTAAATCTATATTGGTTCCGGACAAGTACTGGAAAATGTCACTGGACAATAAGATCACGACTATTTGGCATCATGTATCATGAATATCAACTATAGATAAAAGAAGGTTAAAAGAAAGAGGTTCTCAAACTCCAACTGCGACCAGAGGGGGTATGAAGTCAGGGTTGTTTTTAGCTAATTTAAGCTCATCATCAATCTCTGATTCCACTTTAGTCTCATAGGTAGGAAGGTTAGCAGAATCAATCAACGTTGCTTCTGTTGTAGTGCTACCGTCTTTTGAAACTTTGCTCTCCTCTGCTGCAGGTTTTGATTTGGACTTGGACATCTTTCCATTCAGTGCAGTTGTCTGAGGCAGAAGCTTAGTTTGGGACTTCTTCATTGGTGCTTTCGAAGCAACATTTCCATTTCTGTGTATTCCCTTGGTTGAATTGGTTGAGTCCTGACTCACAAGCGGGCTATGGCAAGATCGAGGGCTCTGACAACTGTCACCTTCTGAAGAGTTGTTTCTGGCAGTATTGAAGCTCTTGTGCCTCCCGAGCTTCGGTGATATTGCACGGGTGGTTGGTATCTGTGGCGTAAACAGACAGAACCAAGAAGAGACAGGACACTTGAGTGAGCAGCACAAGCAACTCAAGCCAAACCTTTTGAGTTTAGAGCCACAGCAAGTTATTAATTTGTTCTACGTGTGTATTAACATGTCTCCTATGTGGTGGTGGTTCTAAACCGAGTTCAAACTAAAGATGAAATGTGGTTTCCTGTGGTATTATCAAAATTGGGCAATCATGAGCTGACCATTTGCACCGCATGTGATGCTTGATATGAGAAAAGCAGAAAGCGAGAAAGGCCAACACACTTTTATAGAATTTTCCCATCAAACATAACACAACTTTCAATAGATGAGATGACTGCACGCAACTGTCTACTCCACCAGAAAGAAAGCATGTGATGGCAACTTTTATACTAATAAGTTGGAGCATAAGTCTCACCAAGTGACTAAGATGGAGAATAACTTCTTTTGTAGGACCAGAAATTGTAACGATGCAAATCGACATGAATCCTAGTATCTTATTCTATCTAAGACCAATTATAGACTATGTGAAGCTCTTTCCCAATCGCATTTGCATATATATATATTATGGAAGCCTAGCATGCCCATTATAACAAGAATGGCTATCTCCATTCAAAAAGGAATTTAATTCAGACCATGGGCTTTCACTTCGGAAACAAGCCTTTAGGACTGATCACTGTGTTAACATCCCTTCTCAACAAACCGTACATCTATTCATAGTACCATGTATGTTGGAAGACCAACGCATCATTTGAAAAACACTATTGAGTTCTATATACGAGTATCAGAGTTTTCATTCATTACCTTCTTTAGTTCAACTTTTGGAGGGGGTTCCTTGTAGAAACTAGGCATAGGAGTAGCTTTAAATGTCAAGCTCTTACGAAGCTGCTTAATCTCAGCTTCCTGGTTCTCCTGCATGAAATTAAGAAAAATAGCAAATTGCAGAATTGGAAGTCTTCAGATTTAGTAAGGAAGGGTAAAACCAGAAAGTCTTTTAGAGGGAAGAAAAGTTTCAGCACCTTAGATTTGGCCTGCAAATTACATTTTTCTTTTTCCTTAGCTTGTATCTTTTCTTCCAGCTTCGAAAAGAACTGGTAACAATGGTCAACAAGATTATGTTAGTATTTAAAACGAAAACTTCAATAAGCTAACCACGCAAGGAAATTTCAGTTGATTACTTCTTTCCGTTTTTCAGCACGTTCTTCCAATCTGAAGGAAAACCCAGAACCAGAACTTCTCCTCCCATAAGTAGCTACACTTCTGTGTATGTGCCAAAACATCATTTTTACATGTCAATCTAGTGCATGATTTGCAAAGAAAAACAGACAAAAAGTTGACACTTTAAAATGAATGAGACTAGTACGATGTAGTGGAATGGGTGTCTTCTTCTTCTTTATTTGGCAATGTGGCTGTATCCTTTGAACTTTGATCAGCTGGACTGCAACCATAAGAATACATTTGTAATCTATCCTCAGAAAATAAAAAACAAAGGTCCTTTCCTTCTGCTTCGAGAAGCAGAATTGGGTGCATGAACACTTCCACTAGGCAAGGTAACACATTTGCAAATTCATGAAGAGATGAAATTCCAAGTAATTCAGGCTATGACTTACGTAGCAATTTCAGACGAAGGGTGCTTAACGGCTGCTGCATTCGATGAATTTGATTTTGCAGACTGGTAAATCAAATAACAAACACACGAAGAGAGGCCTTATAAGGAAAATAAAAAGAAGTAAAAAGGAAAAGATCTATTAACAGAAAGCTTACAAGCATGGACGAGGATGTCTGCCTGGAAAAGGATTTATCACCACGGATATAAATTAAATTTTTAGTGTGCTGACTTAAACTGGATACTGATTTGGCTGAGCCATTGCGGGTGGCTTTGTTGTTTATAGAATCGTCTGGGTTGTTTTTAGTAACACTCTTCATTTGATGTCCATCGGCACTCTTCTGCATATTATCAGCACGACCTCTGTTTGTTGAAAATGAAAGGCTTTGAGAAAGCATTGCTTTGTGGTTACGAGAATTTGGATCGGTGCCTTTCAGAAGTTGTTTCTCTTTAGTCAATTTGCTGCTTTTAAAAGCAGACCCTTTTGAAGTAGCAGATGTCTAAACAAAGAACATAAGAAGGTTTCAACATATGTTTTTGGTAATTTCACATCACAGGAAAGCAGCTCAATAAATATAGCATCATTCCTCGTACATGGTACCTTTGAAGGGTTTGAGAGTTTACTTTCAGAAACACTTTTTGCTTCTTGCTCAGATGTTTCACTTTCGTTCACAGGACCATCACCATTAGTAGCATCTTTTTCTTCCTTGATTGGGGTCACGCTAGATCTTTCAACATGAATTTCCGTAGATACAGTCTCATCCTTTAGTTCCACCTTCTCAGACTCCATCAGTTCGCAGGATCTTATGGTAAAGAACTGCAAAGTTGTAACAGTAGTCACACTGTCTAGCCATGTATGAGAACCCAGGCGAAACAATTCCAAACAATCTCCACAAAATTAAAAGCTATTAAGAAGATTCATGGACTTAATAGTTCTTAGCGGTAAAAATGAGCAAAAACCAGATAATTCTAACGCAGAGAAGTTTAGAAGCATTAAATAAGCGAGTAGCATGCTGAACCGGAAATAATGATTATAAACTGACTAGCACGAATGAGATCAAAGCTGATTGAGCACTTCACTGATATTTATAAGATATAAATGCTCATTACAGATTACGGATTTTTGCTACATCTCATTCCAGATTACTAGGAAACTAAGGATGGAGAAACTGACAAAATAGCCCTATTTTGTTAGATATTTGAGACAATTAAATCTTTCCTTGCTTCACTTTCTAGACAACTTAAGGGAGAAAGACTAGGATGATGAACAAGAAAATTTCAAACGGAAATCAAACAACAGGCGAACTCGAAAACAAACCTGTAAGACAAAGAGTCAAAGAGAAGAAAGTAATGAAATTCCTTTGCTTGCTTCTCCCTCCACAATGTAAGCAAGAAAAACCTTAAACCAAATGCTTAGGCAGCAGATGAAAATGGAAGATCAATCCAAACTCAAAGGATCTAGCCCATTTCAACACTAACCCACCAAACACAGCATGAGAGATTAACCAACACTCACTAGAACAGCGACAACACTTGAAGAATCACGCATCCGACATTACAATAGCATCCTTAAATACCATGCACATACAAGAGCAGGAAAACGATAGCATACCTCGGAGACTGCAACAGGAGTGAAGCCTCGTAACTATTGAAAGAGACTGGGTTACCGGTGGAGGAAGTTAAATGCAGAGTAAAAGTGAGAGAAACTTAAAAAGAAAAATCTGAAGAAGCTTATAAAGATGGGTGATTGATGACCACATATGAAGGAGGTAGTCAGTGACAGTCTGTCAGAAGTCTGGTTCGAGAAATACTAGAGACAGATGGAAAAAGAAAAGAAAATGGAAAGATGGGCAGTGAGGAAGAGAGACAAGTTAAAAAAGTTGGAAGTGGATAGATTTTGCTAACAGAAGAGACGTTGGAGTGCCGGAAATGCCACCCTTCTCTGTCCGTTTTTTATGTGGTATTTTACTGGCTGATTCATTCCTTCTTCCTAATTGAGTATTGTTGTTAAATAATCATTAAATGCTCCTAATTTCTATTTCCTTGTATCTTCTGTGGCTGCAAAGGCAAACAGTACGAAAGAGTCGAACAAAAACCAAAAAGGTTCCATTTTTTTTAACTTAAGATTGTCCCACTAATTCTATTTAATGACGAAAATCTTATCCTGTCCATTAGCTAAAATGATATTATTTGAATAGGGTTGGATAGAGAGATGAGATCCCTGTGTAATTTAGCTCTTACTAAGTATTTTAGCTAAATCAGCATATTTATTAGTTGTATTATTAATATAACAGAAGGGCAAGCTTTCATTTTTCCAGATTGACTATCTCATTTTAAATGCAACACAAACATTGATATTTCAGTTTATCTTTATATATATAGACCAAATCAAAAGAATCGGAAGATAAGGAGTCAACATATGAAAAACCCAATAGCCGCCAAAATGTGTAATAAAAAGTCGCCAAGGATATTTAATTTTTCTAGTACATAATAGGTATGTTTCAATCTTATCTTCAGGATTTTCTTTTATAACTTATAAAATAAATTTTCATTCAAGTAATTTGGGCAGTAAACATTGAGGGCATTATTGTCATATTCACCAAAAAATAAGGGTACTATGGTCAATCCATCCAAAACCCAATGATTGAAGACAACAAAAGCAACTGTTTGACAACGTGGGGTGCGAGGCTCTTACTTACACAGTGGGGACCACTTTCTTACAGGTCACAGGTGGGGTGTGTCGTTTTCTCTCTGTGACGTGGCAGAAGCAACTCAACGTGGGTGGTTCTCAACCAACGAAACCATCCTTCACACGTAAAAAATAACGGGCCCCACCTTCACCACGTACACCAACTGTTTCTGAGCTGTCACAACGTGCGTTGATGATACACTGTTCTCTCTGTCTCCCCCATTTCGACCGTTGGATCGGGGTGCCCAATCATTTTCCACGTTCTGGGACCCAAACGCCATGTTTCTCTGTGTTCCTTCTTCTGTAATTTTGTGGGTGGTACGTTGTATTCAGGTTCGTCATTATCTGACCACTGAATAAGTTGCATTAAACTTAAACTATGAATAATTCAGTAATTATTTTTAATATATTCAAAATGTGAAAAAGCGTCATTTGAATTAAGAGCATATCATTGTACTCTACCTTTTACTATAATATAATTTTGGTATTACGATCAATAACTTGAATTTGTCAAATTTAAGTATTTTTTAACCAATTTTAAAAGTTGTGTAATCGTTCACTTTTTCAACAAAATAAATTGTTATTCTTAAAGTATTTGAGATTTACATTATATTTTATAAACTTCTTGTTCTCTAAATGAAGATATAAAAAATGAAAAAAGTCCTCATAATTGGATAAGTGTATCCTTATTTCATTCATATCTCAATATAAGTTAATCCTCTGTCCCAACTTCGAGTTTGATGATGATGACACAATACATAGTGTGATGGATATGATATGGATTTGGTAATGTATATAATAAAAGTATCCAGAATGGCTTGATAATGTTTGGATTAACTTCAGATATGACCATCTACCAAATTGTTGCTTACATATTACTATCATCTCCGGAAAGCATAAGCAAATTGAGATTTTCCCTAAAAAGATACATTTGAAAGTTGCAAGCAACTTATCTTTTTTTTCCCAATCGTGCCTGTACATATATGTGAACGGATTTCTGGTATGGCGTCTTGCTTTTTCGAGCTAGTGAAATGTTTGTCTTTAAAACTCACTAATGCCAAACGACAACCATTCCTAACGAAGCTAAACGTTGGCTGTCTATGATTGTTTTTCAGCCTTCTTCTGCCTATTTTGTGAAGAAATTGATTTTTTAACAGGGAGATAGCTTAATGATTTTTTTTATGGTTAAAGAAAAAATATTTACAGCAGTGATACTCCATATACAGTAACATTCTTGGTTTCTTACATGTATTAATATCTTATGTTATATGGCAAGTGGAAGACTATCAATGACAGTCACATTCTTGGTTTCTTACATGTTGATTTTTTATGGTAGAAAAATTATGATCATAACAGATAGAATTATTTCACAAGACCTGAAGAAGGTGAAAGAGAACTTAATTAAAACATGAAAGAAATATGCAAAAATGGATATTGCCATTATAACATCAAAGTAGTCAATAAATATTGAAGGGAGGATTCATAAAATTACATTCATCAAACAATTATATGGTACTTAAATGATTTTATGAAATAAAATTCCCACCATCAATGGCAAGGACTTAGAAAGTTGGATATTTAGGTGAGGTGTAACTAATTTTTATGATATATTGCACTCTAACTGACGCATGTTATAAGAAAGGCTTTGGCACAATACCAACTCTGCTTATTCGACTGGATTGACAATGGAAACATCTAGGTCAGGAGGGTATATTATTGCCTTGGAGCAGAAATCGAGAAGTCTATGGTCGAGGATCCTATAGGAAAATTAAAGGAATTCAAGCATTTGGATTCAATCAAGAAATATTGTATCAAGTTTGATTTTTTTTTTTAATCTCACAAATTGATCATGCCATAACCATATTTGGTCAATTTGTTCTTGAAAGAATTGAAGGCTGAAATCATCTGGTTTCCCTTCTACTTTTTTGTTGTGGTTTTTGATTTTTGATTTTTGATTTTGGTTTTTGTTTTTTATAAAAAAACTTATTTGATTGAGATTTATAATATAAAAACTGAAATACAAAATATTTTTGATTAAGATTTGTAATAAAAAACTAAAAAAATACGTTTGATTTTATCGTCCTGTTTTTATTTTTGTAATTATACTCTTATGTTAATAATTTTAATATAATACATTATATTTTTAAATTAATTAATTATCATTATAGCTAAAATTAAAACATATGCAAATAAAAAATTTACTCATTAATTGTAATAAAATTATATAAATTAGAAAATTATATTAAGTCATTCTAATCAATAAAAAGATGTTCATGATATTACAATTCTTGAAAACATAAGAGTACTATCATTAACAAAAAGAAACATCAATCAATTATAAATAATAAAATCACTCTACATTTGTCTAACAAATTCGACTCGCTTTCAAGACATATCTCAAAGTTGTGCTGAAGTAATATTACACTCCACTTGATAACTTACATCTTCATTTTAACTTTCCTTAATTTGTTCCTCATTTTCAGTACAACTGTCAAATAATTCATCGCTTTCTCTATACATTTTGATATAATTGTGTATAATACAACAAGGAATAACGATATATTTTTGTTTTTTCATATCATAACTCAACATATTTTTAAGGATAGAGAGTCATGATTTTAAAACGCTAAATTATCTTTCAATAACATTTCTTATGAAGAATGCCTGTAGTTAAACACCATTTTTCCTTTTTGATTGTTCACCAAGTAT
Organism: Erythroxylum reticulatum; assembly: GCA_025504915.1. Lineage (NCBI taxonomy): Eukaryota > Viridiplantae > Streptophyta > Magnoliopsida > Malpighiales > Erythroxylaceae > Erythroxylum > Erythroxylum reticulatum. The sequence continues at coordinate 40,507,127 of JANSVA010000005.1, forward strand.
AAGTAAGACCTCTTCTATAATGTTAGAATGTGTCTTCTTTGCATTCTTATTCTTAGGAGATTTCTTTCTCTTAGATGGAGAGCTTATATCTTGATCTTGTTTTTCATTAGATAGGTAATCTTTATCAACATCATTTCCATGTTCCTCTTTTGTACTATTCGATGGAGATTTAGTTAATGAATGTTCACGCACACCAGTTTACAATAGTATCTCTAAAAATGTGACACAAGTCTGAAAATTCTTTACATCCTTTTTTCTTGAATCTATGAGTCATTTTATGTACCTATAATGATGAAAAAGGAATATGAGAATAAATACTATATAATATGAAATATTAATAAAACAAAGACATATTTTACCTTAAATATATTTTCCTAACATTCATTTGTAATATTAACTTCACCAGTAAAGGACTCGTAGCCTATTCCTATTTCTTTGAGTAAGTTCTTGAAAATTTTCAATCTAGTCTTTAATCCATTATACTTTTTATTCAATTGAATATCAGTATACTCCTTATTGCATTTTGTTTGAAGCCCTACTTTAATATTCTTCCAACCAGATTTAGAAACGGTAGTAGTCGTTCAATTTTTCTTCTTCACTTCTTCAACCATCAAGGAGATTAAAAATATTTCTATAGTATCATTCCATACTCCATCTTTTTCATTTATTTCCACACGATCATTGGAATCGTTCATATTATTCAAACCTTCCATTATTAAATGTAATCACATATAAGTGATATCAATCACAGCAATTTCTACAAAGTATTAAATGCTAAACATGGTTCAAAATAAACATGAGACAAACATAAGAATTTCTGCAAAATATTAAAAACTAAACTTGGTTCAAAATAAACATGAGACAATCATATTAAATGTAAAATTGCATACAAGTGCATAGAAATGATAGAATAAAAATAATGGTGTAAATTTGATTCTATAGTATAAAAATAAAGGTGTAAATTTAATCAAAGTCATAATATATGCATGATAGTTAAACCAACGGCCAACCATTTGACCATAATTTATGTATTTAATAAAAATGTAAAAGCTAACAAACATCATCTTGTAGACTTTTTTTCTTCATCATCTTCTTTTGGGTTTCCTGTTTTGGTCATTGGGTGCGTTGGTGTGGTGAAACCAGAGGGGAAAACATATGGAAGTTTTGTTATTAGTAGCCTCTGCGTGTTAACTCATTGTTTTGGATTGTTTTTGCATATCAATTGCTTCCTGTTGTGTAATCTTGGGAAACTGATTTCTTTGCAATGACATACAAGTAAATGATATAACAGAGGAAAGAAGATTCTTTGGATGATAAAACAACGTTTGTTTTACGTTCTTAGATTTTGTTTTTCAATAAATATAAGTTTTAAGTGGTGGGTTAAACTTGAAGTTTTGTATAAGCTATTTTTTCTTTTTATTCTTCTACTCCCAACTCTTTCGAAGTTTGGTTTGTGTGCTTCATGAGGTAAACCGACCCAGTCTTTAACACACCCATTATACCTACAATCTGCACCCATGCACTCTTACATCAGTAGCACACAAACATTTCACACTGCTCAGTGACACACCATGCACCACGACTATACAATGTCCTTTTATTCCTTTGTTTTTTTTCTTCTTCTACAGCTGTAAATACAGCTATAGGTACAGTAGACAAATAGCCAACATAATTTTGTTCCTTCCTAGTATAAGTAGACAGCCCATGTATATACACAGTGTGTGGCAAATTAAATAGAAGAAATTTACACCAGCTTTCATGGTATAAGAGCTTATGGTCTGATCCAACCTACCACCAAAAATGTCGACCATGGTTGAAAGTGAATCCAGCCACCTTGACCCCACAGACCTAGAGAAGTATTCCATCACCAACACAGAAAATGTAGGAGTAGTCCTCGTTACCACTCCCGTCAATGGGAACAATTACCTAACATGGAGCAAGGCAATGATGATAGCCTTTTGTGCCAAAGATAAGCTATCCTTTATCGAAGGAACATGCACTCAACCAACAGAGGACAGAACTTTACTCACCAGATGGAAGAGGGCAGACTCCATGGTCAAGTCATGGATTCTCAACTCAATGAGCAAAGAGCTGGGAGATGCATTCTTGTCATTTTCTACAGCCAAGGAGCTTTGGGATAAGCAGAGGGAGAGATTTGGGGAGGCTAATGGTCCACTGTTATACCAGATAGAGAGAGAAATCAGTCAACTTAAACAAGGTAATCTCACAATCTCAGCTTATTACACAAAGCTAAACAAACTTTGAGATGATCTATCTAGTCTAAGCCCGATATTCATTTACATCTGTGATGTTGCCAAAGTAATTAATGCCAAAGAGAACATACACAGACTTGTACAATTTATGATGGGCCTGAATGAAGAATATGAACATGATGTGAACCAAGTCGTGCTTATGGAGCCTCTACCCATGGTGAACAGAGCTTATGCTATGATGCAGACAGTTGAAAGACAAAGAATAGTAAATGCAAGTAATGAGAACAACATGAATGTTGCTATGATAGCAAAACAACCCAACTTTAGCACAAAAAGAGGGGGTTAGAAACAACAACAGCAATAAGAAGACCTACATAAGAAAAGAAGACAAGCATTGTGAAAAATGTGGAAAGGCGGGGCATACCATAGAAACTTGTTTCAAAATCCATGGAGTGCTTGAGTGGTATAGGGAGTTGACTGGACAGAAGAGTAGAGCCAACTTAGCTGTATTTGGTGACTCCCCTACAGACATACAAAATGAACACAGTGAGTGCACTGATAGGAGCGATCAAATCCCTCAAGGTCTAGCCATATTCATACAACAAGAAATATGTAAAGCAATAAAGGAACGGGCACAAGTGAGGTAAAGATGGGAGGTCTTGCAAACTTCGTAGGTAATGGCTGCATAAATACATATACTACAGAAAATACATGCACATGGTTGATTGACTCAGGAGCATCATCACATATAGTCAAGGACCTAAATTTCTTTCGTAATCATGAAGCAAACAAGATGTATGATCCTATTACCCTCCCGGATGGCACACAACGGGAAGTAAACACATATGTCAAGCCACCTTTGGTGATAAAATCACACTTGATGGAATATTACACATACCAAAATTTTTCAAGAATATCCTCTTAGTAAATAAACTCACCATAGAAAATGATGTTGCTGCCATTTTCTTGTCTAATAATCGATTCTTGTAGGACCTTTAGACTAACAACATCATAGCGACTATCAAGGCTAGGAGTGGATTATGTGAGCTAAATTTAAACAACCTATTACCTCTAGGGACCCTGAAAGGTCCTTCCCTAGACTTCTACAGAACCAAAATGTTGCTTTTAGTGTTATTATTCCCTCTGATGTTTGGCATAATAGATTAGGATATGTTTTCAGAGAAAAGATGCAACATATCAATGAAATCAAGCTTTCTACTCATGATTTGTCTGATTGCCAAGTGTGTTCTATGGCAAAATAGCATAGGAAACCCTTTCCTAAACACAAAATAAAGACCACTAGATCTTTGAACTCTTACACATGGATCTATGGGGGCCCTATCGGATCCCTACCTCAAGTGGATCTCAATTCTTCCTCACCATTGTAGATGATTACTCTAGAGCTACTTGGACATTTCTACTCTGACATAAAGATGAAACTCAACCTACCATAACCCAATTTATCAAATCTGTGGAGAAACAATATGATACAAGGGTCCTGAGAGTACAAACTGATAATAGGAAGGAATGCATAAATCATGAATGCAGAAGATACTTTGCAGAAATGAGAATAATGCACCAGAAAAGTTGCCCCTATACCCCACAACAAAATGGTGTGGTGGAAATCAAACACAAACATCTACTCCAAATAACCAGAGTCTTGTTGTTCACAGCAAACTTGCCTAAACACTTTTGGGGAGAAGCACTTCTTATAGCCACCTACTTCCTAAACAGAATCCCAACTAAGACCCTACAATGGAAGACTCCATATGAAAGATTACATGAGAGGGGACCATCCTATGACCATCTAAAAACTTTAGGGTGTTTATGTTTTGCATTAGACAAAACTCCAAGTAGGACCAAGCGAGACCCTAGAGCCTCAAAATGTGTCTTCCTTGGATACATGCCAGACTACAAAGCATACAAAGTGATGGATCTCGAGACAAAACATACCTTTAGCTCGAGGGATGTAACTTTCCATGAAAGCACCTTTCCCTTTGTCAATGCCCAAAACAGACCAGCATAAAAACCATCACCATTATTCCCCTGCATCACCAATGCTAGTGATGCAGAGCTATCAAATGACATGCACAGGACTCTAAATATACAGTACACAGAAACCACAATAGAAATCACAGAAACTCTACCATCATGCTATAACTCTCCAAAACAACACAAAGTTCCAAATAATTACGTAAGGAAAAACCAAAGAACCCACATTATGCCCAAATACCTAAATGATTATGTCCTCCAAGCCTCTGCTCATCAATCTACTGTTGTCCTTGATACCTCTAATGTTGTTTTACGAGTCTTTGGTCCTGCAGGAACAGAAGAAAGCAAGGAATCACATCCTCGAATTACATATACACAACCATACATGGAGTTCATAGGTAATGTAAACATTGCCTTTGAACCTTTCTCTTATGAGACAGCATGTAAATCAAAGGAATGAAGGCACTCAATGGACTCACAGTTGACAGCACTTGAAGACAACCAAACTTGGGTGTTGACAGAATTGCCTAAAGGAAAGAGGGCTATAGCATCAAAGTGGGTATATAAAGTAAAATACATACCAGATGGCTCAGTTGACAAATTAAAATCAAGGTTGGTAGCCAAGGGTTTCAACCAATGAGAGGGTGTGGACTACTTAGAGGTGTTTTCCCCTGTGTCCAGAATTGTAACAATTAGAACTTTCCTAGTTGTAGCAACAACAAGGAAGTGACCTATAATACAGTGTGACATCAATGACGCCTACCTACATGGTCACTTAGAAGAGGAACTCTACATGATACCTCCACAAGGATACACAGAGGCTAAGGCAGGGGAAGTCTGCAGGCTACTAAAATTAATTTATGGGCTCAAATAAGCAGACAAACAATGGCACAAAGAGCTGACTACAACACTAAAAGCTTTAGGTTTCAACAAGGCAGAATCTGACCACTATTTGTACACTAAAGGCCAAGGGGACGAATTTTCTGCCATTATCATCTATGTAGATGATATTCTCATCACAAGTGTAAATGAGACACTCCTAAACAACACAAAACAAGCTTTACACAGAGAGTTCTCAAACAAGGACCTGGGATATGCTAAGTACTTCCTAAGGGTTGAAATAGCAAGATCAGAAGAAGGCACAATACTCAGTCATAGCAAGTACGTGAGGGACATCTTACAAGAAATAGACCTGCTAGATTGTAAATCATACACAACACCTATAGTCCCAGGTAGTAAGCTTACCATCGACAAAGGTGAGCCCCTTAAAGATCCGAAACAATACAAAAGAATTGTAGGTCGACTACAGTATCTGAACTTCACCAGACCCGACCTTGCCTACATCACACAACAATTAAGTCAATTCATGAAAACACTGAGGGAACCACACTGGAAAGCCGTAAAACATGCCTTAAAATATCTAAAAGGAGCACAACATCAAGGTCTATTTTACGCAGCACGCTCAACCGTAGAACCCACCACTTACTTGAATTCGGACTGGGCCAGTTGTGTCTACATCATGCAATCCTTGATTGGGTTCTGCGTGTTCCTCGGCGATTCACCCATCTCCTAGAAGACAAAGAAACAAACTACTGTAAGCAGATCGTCAGCGGAAGCAGAATACCAAAGTCTCTCTTCAACAACATGTGAACTAAGATGGATCGTACACCTATTGGAGTATTTTTAGGTGAAAATCACAAAAGCCATACCTTTAATTCTGCGATAACTAAGCGGCGATCCATATATCACGGAACCCTGTTTGCCACGAAAGAACAAAGCATCTGGAAATCGACCTCCACTTGGTTCGCGACGCAATAAACTCAGAATTTCTAGATCTCCAATACGTTCGCAGCCAACAGCAACTGGCCGATCTCTTCACGAAGCCTCACCCCATGCGAACGTTCGGAGCCTTAATTTCCAAGTTTGGATCCGTGAGTTTCCTCTAGGTCTCCGACTTGAACAGGGTGTTAAAGACTGGGTCGGTTTACCTTATGGGTCGGTTATCCTATGGACTAGACAGGACATTCACAAAAGACCCATCACCCATTATACCAATAACCTACACCCATGCACTCTTACATTAGTAGCACACAAACATTTCACACTGCTCAGTGACACACCATGCACCACAACTGCGTAGTGTCCTTTTATTCCCTTGCTTTTTTCCTTCTTCCACAATTGTAAATATAGTTATAAGTACATTAGACAAATAGCCAATAGAATTTTGTTCCTTCCTATTATAAATAGACAGCCAATGTACATACACAGTGTGTGGTGAATTAAATAGAAGAAATTTACACCAGCTTTCATAGTGGATCAATAATGAAGAACCTAACACCTTTGTAGTTCTAAAGTTATCCTTGAGCATTGTTCGGTAAGAAACACAATAAGGGACTCTCCCATGAAAGAAAACAGTGGTTGATGAATTAACAAATTAGTTTTAATTATGCTACAGTAACATGTGCAGTTACTTAGCATAACCGTCTTGCTCTGTAGCATAATCATCTTGCTTTATTTCACTTCTCTTGCGTGAAGACAAAGACGATTGGAAGAGAAGGTGATGGACATGGCGTATAGTTTATGTTTCAACGTAAATATTAACAATAGCAAATCAAACAACAGGTTAGAAAACACACATAATCAGATACGAAAACAAACCTGGACATCGCAAATAGCAGAAAGGAAGAAGATGACAGAAGACATAAAGAAGTCTGTTTTCAAAACAGACGAAAACCTGATTTTTACATTTCCATATAATTGTTGTCGTTTTTTAAAAAAGAAAAATGAAAACATGTTTAACCAAACATGTTTTTAGCATCTATTTTTAATTTTATGAAAACAATAATAAAAAACGTTCAAAAAAAGGGAACCAAATAGGGGCTGAGTATATAGTGAAATAAAATGGTAAAAAGACGAAGGAGAAGCAATAGTAGGAGTGGATTAAAAATATAAGGAGCAACAACTTCCTATTTAGTTCTAAGCAATGATAGGTACACCTTCAATAAAATTTAAAAAAAAAGTTAGGTAGATGTAAAGGCAGAACTATACACATTTTGATTAATAGACTAAACATAATTTTGTAAATGAAAAAATTTAGTAAGTGAAGATGAGGAAGACGACGATGACAATGATTGAGCATTGGTAAGAACTTTGTTTTTAATTTTCAATAGGTTAAGACTTTTGCTTAATATTTTGAAACAAGATTTTTATTATATTTCAACATTTAATTATTTTTTTGTTGATGAAATTTCAAAGTTATGTATACCAAATATCTATGATATGTAAAATATTACTTTTGGATTATCAATATATGTAGTTTGATTGAATATTTTATAAGAAAATATTTAAATTTGTTTGCAAATAATCATATTAAAGAAAAAATCATGACAAGTAGTTTTGGTCTCTAAAATTTTTGCAATAATGACAAAATTTATCTTTGTAGTGGTTCATTTTAATATGTTATTATAACAACAAATATTTATCATTAATTTGATATGTTTATATTGACAATAACTTTTGTAACAAAAAGTTGATCAAGTGACAACAAAATTTCTTGTCACTAAAATTACAAAAAGTAGTGAGCATAGTGATAGTTCGGTTGTTGTGACAATATTAAGTAAACACTAAATAATTGAATTTTTATTGACATCATAACAAGTACATAGGCTTTTAGTAACAAAGCTTAGTGATAAAAGAAAATTTATATTAATAGTGTCAATTTAATTATGAAGGTACTAAATTGTCACAATTCCCATTCTATTAGTGACACAAAAATAAATCATCATGGTTAATCCAAACAATAGTGTTAATCAATTGTTTTGTCACAACAAACCTCGTATCTGTGACGAAATAATATTTAGGCGCAAAAAAGTTGTCAATAAATTACAAATGGTAGTAACCATAGTTATAGTTTAGTGATTGTGACAATATTAAGTAGATACTAATTAATTGAATATTTATTGACAAAATTTTTCATCACAACAAGTAAAATATTTGTGACGGTAAACCGTTTCGTTACAAGAAGAAAAATATTACTGACTAGACTATGTTTTGTTATAACAAATATAAAATATTATTTACCGACATATGTTTTGTCACAATTACAATTAATTCCCACCAAAATTATTTTGACGTCAAATTTTATAGGCCTTTAGTGACAAAACTTAGTGATAAAATAAAATTTAACACTATTAATATATTAATAGTAACAATTTAATTGTGAAAGATACTAAATTGTTATAATTACCATTGTATTAGTGACAAAAATATAAATCATCATAGATAATCTAAACAATACAATAGTTTCAATCAATCGTCTTGGTACTAAAAAATCTCATATTTGTGATGACAAAAACTGTTAGTCACAAAAAAATTGTTACTAAATTACGAATAATTGTGACCATAGTTATAGTTCGATTATTGTGACAATATGAAGTGAACACTAATTAATTGAATATTTATTGACAAAATTTTTTGTCTCAACAAGTAAAATATTGTGTGACGATTAGCCATTTCGTAACAAAAAGCAAAAAAATAGTGACCAAACTATGTTTTGTCACAACAAATAGAAAATATTAGTTACTAACATATGATTTGTCACAATTATAATTTATTCTTGCCAAAATTATTTTGGCGCCAAATTGCATAGGCTTTTAATGACAACACTTAGTGATAAAAGAAAATTTGACACTATTAATATATTAATAGTGGCAACTTAATTGTGAAAGATACTAAATTGTCACAATTACCATTATATTAGTGACAAAAAGTAAATTATTACAGTTGATTCAAATAATAATGTCAATCAATTGTTTTGTTACAAAAAATCTCGTATTTGTGAAGAAATAATAGTTAGTCACAAAAAAATTATCACTAAATGTCTTAATTCTTGTAGCGTAAGTAATATTTCATGTAAGATATTCATAATCAGGTCAATTCAGCAAACTTATTTTTTAATAAACTTCAACGCGTTTGTTTAAGTATCTCTATACTTTACTTTATGAGATTAATTACTTTTTTCATAATAAAGAAATATAAACTGTGTTAGTTTTACTATTTCATTTATATTTTGTCTTGACGAGACTACAACTAGAAATGATTTAGGAATAATATAAAAATGCAAATTGAATATCATAATTATAATGTCATCATAATTTCAATTGCACAATAATAATTTTTGAGATTTTATCTTTAGTATTAAAACATCAAATATAATTAATAAAATATATAAAAATAAAGAATACCTTTATTCATTAAAATAATAATATTATACATAAAGATCCTATTTGGTAATTAGCTGATTCTATTAGTTGTTAGCTGATAGCTGATTATATCAACTGATTTGACCAGTGAATTGTATTAGCTATTTGTCATTTGATATTTAATAAAATTAACTGTTTATATGTAAAATGACTTATGAAGACATGACTTTGAAAAAATTTATAAGGGTATAAATATTATATATCATAGTATAACTCTAATAAAAAAACATAGAACATATAATAATAATAATAATAATAATAATAATAATAATAATAATAACAAAATCCAACCCATCTCTAGTTTTATATCTTGTGTTGTCTGCAAACTTACTCGATGAATAATATCTTTCTTGTCAATTTAAGGTATCATGTAGATGTTATGATGAATTTATAAATAACAACTATAGTTAATCCCATACATTTCAGATAGGTTGAAATACATTTGAGGGCACAATTGTTTTTTAGTAAAATTTTTATTAGTTGATAGGTTGAAATGTTAAGCTTTTCAAAAAATCTAGTTAGGTTGAATCAACCAATTCAACAAGCTACTAACCAAACTAAGTATATTAGCTGTATAATAAGCTGAAATATAGTTAAAAAGCTGATACTACTAACCAAAGAGCTAATACATTTCTGATGGCCATTCTGGGCGTATATTGCAATGAAGGAATAAGGCGGCAATTCGGGAATTAAGAAAATGGTCTGATGAATACAATGGCGGTACAGCCTGAATCTCCAACAATGTCAACCTTACAGACAAAGTTACAGAGAAAGAAGACGATGAATGATAGAAGAGGAAGCAACTAAAGTGCAGCGTTTTGTACATACGACAATGCTTTTGGTTTCGTGGATGTATTATTGCCACATGTCATATTAAAAGAGAAATATTATTAACAGCGACTGTTATAATGACTTTTGGCCAATTAACTGATTTCTCTCTCATCTCTTTCTTAATTTCTTTTTTACATTTCTGTTAATCACTTTTCGTGCTAGCAATCTTAAGTCAATTATATCAAATCGTGCTAGCTCTTTCAACGTGATTTTTTTTTTACGGTCATAATAAGAATGCAAGTTAATAGAATTATGAAACTATAGTAACTTGACAAGCTATGTAATATGCTCGGGAAAATTTTCACGTATCATAGGTAAAGGACGAGACTGTTTTGTAATCTGTGAATAACAAAACATTTTGATGTTGGAACATCAAATGTTCAGTGAAGAAGATTCTGAAAGAAGCTTCTGCATGTTCTATCCTTTTACTGGCTTGAAAATGTACCCTAACAATTGTAGAAAATGTTGAACTTCAACTTGGAGTAAGTGCTCAAAAGACTAGCCTTATTAACATGTATCAACAAACTGGGAGTGCCTCTCTAAATCCAATCCCAAAATTCCTACCCTGCATTCCATTCTTACCCAGTTCTGCATTGCCTTTCTGCATCATTGCGACAAACTCATTGTAATCTATTCGGCCATCCTGTAAAATTACAACAAAAGTATTATTACCGGAATTTCCAATTCATTATCTGTCAAGAATGCATCTTGAAGTTCAAATTCAGACAATCATAGTCATCAAGTTGGAACCTCAGAAGGCTAATGATCAAATACAAAAATATCAGATCTATGATTGTGTATTCATTCTGCATGTAACAAATCAGCAGATGAAACGATGAATTTGTGGTATCAATCAATCAACTTTCTCTAAAACAAAGCAATCATGCTGTGCTTAGTGGCTTGCGTTATAAAAGTTAAAACACCAAATATACTTACATTATCTTGATCAACTTCTCGAATCATTTCTTCCAAGTGAACATCCTCCATGCCAAATTCTTCACAGGCTTGTTGAAGCTCATCTAGAGTAATATAGCCACTACCATCTTTGTCGAAATATGAGAAAGCTGCGAATAGATGATCATCTCTTTGAGCCTTGTTGAGATGCAGCGTGGCAGCTATGAACTCCCCGTAATCTATCGTTCCACTATTGTCAATATCAGCCTGCAAGTACAATGATGTAAAATTCAGAGATATTTTGTTCTAACATGACAGCAGATTCTCTCTCATTTCATTTTTCAACTTTCAGATATACAATCTTTAGAGTCGGATGAACTTAATCGGAATGTCTGTCGAACCGGATGTAAATAGAGGTTACATATATTTGTTGTATGTGCAATCCTAGGTTAATCAAAAGAGTACGACCACCATACAGGGGGTTTTACATAAAAGCAAAGGGAAGTTCTTTTTCGTTTGCTAGGATAGATAGGATTTGATTTTCTTAAATGGAGAAGTTCTCTGAGGGCTTTCACATTTTCTTTGAATTTTCCTAACTTTAAGGAATCGCAAAAACATTATCCATTTAGTAACTCAAAGCTAAACTGTACAGATAGAGAAAAATGAATCTGAAGCATGTATAATCACAAACGATTTTGGTGATTCTTACCGCCTGCATTAGATCATATATTTCAGACTCATCCAGATTAGCTCCAAATCTTTTTAGTCCCACTTTGAGTTCTTCAAAGGTAATTTGACCGCTATTGTCTGTGTCAATCGCCTTGAACATTTCTCTTAATCCAGCGATTTCCTCTTCTGAGAGGCTCTCAGCAATTACCTACGAACAATACATGAAAATTAAATATGGAGATTATGTTACCATTTTTTATAATAAAGAATCATGAGTGAAGAGAATACAAAGAGTTAAATCACTATGGAGTAGCTTCATGAAGCTTACTCTAAGAGCCATTTTCTTCAGCTTGTTCATTGCCGAGAAATGTGTCAACCGTGTTAGGACTGCAGAATCAAGAGGCCTGTCTGGAGCTACCCCATCTTCCTGCACCCAAGGGTGGCCTGCAAGGAAATCGAAGATTAAATCACAGGAGCAAAGCCAAAATATCACATTCCCACAGGAGAACTTTAAATGACAGCTAAAACTTCATTCTCGAATGATTATGCAATCTTCTGGAGCAATCAAACGTTCCAAGAATCCATTTTCCAGTAGAAGCCACCTTTCACTTTGGCAATCCAAGCAGAAGTGACAAAATGATGCACTCCAAAATGTGCAGGATGAGGAAGATAGATGACTACTTCACTATACTTGTCCAGTACATAGTCCTAAAGCATTAAGAAACCGAGGTGAAAGCTTGGCTTAAATTGGACAGTGAATTTGGTAACATCTCTTTGGATCACCTTTCCTCTGTTCTCATCTTTATAATATGTTTGGTTAGGTAGACAAACAAAAGCACCAATGATTGGAGTAACTTTTTTTCAAATAATTCTAAACTTTGTACTATATAGGGGTTTGATCGAACATGATTTTGTATGCTAGCCAAAGAGGCTTTCGAGTAACTGTAGTAATATGCATGCAATGAAGGAAATTTGTGAAAGACAGCAACTTACACAGAACTTCATGAGCTCTAATCCGACTTTTCGGGTCCCTCACCAGCATTCTTCTGACCAGATCTTTAGCACTTTCTGAAATATTAGGCCAAGGATCTGACTCAAAATCCAGCTGACCATGCAAAACCTCTTCAAAAATCTCCCGCTCAGATTCTGTGTTACAAGGAGTACTAGACCATTAAAATTGCAAGAAATTTCTCAAAATTAGAATTTATAGATTGAGAAAATAAATGAAGATAGATACTTGTATGCCCTTACCAGCCCAGAATGGAGGCACTCCACTTAAGAGAATGTAAAGCATCACTCCGGCGCTCCAAACATCAGCTTCCGGCCCATAGTGCTTGACAAGAACTTCAGGTGCAACATAGTATGGGCTTCCAACCACATCAGAGAAAATCTCTCCTGCAATTTGGGACTGACATAATTAGCCTAAAGTAGCAGAACTCATTTAACTCACTGGAGACCACTCTCTAATTTGAGAGAGAAGATCCCAGAATATGTATGACGTAATCATAATTCCTTGGATTTAGTTAAGACATAATTGCTGATATGGGAACATTGAAAAAGATGACTCAAATTATATTTGTATCGAGTTCCCAGGGCTTATCAAAATGTACCAGGCTTGAAGAACACGGATAGTCCAAAATCTATGGCCTTCAGAGGTGAATCCTCCTGTTCATTGATAAAAAGAAAGTTCTCAGGCTTGAGATCACGATGCATGACTCCCAATGAATGACAGGCTTCAATAACAGTAACTATAGTCCTTGTGAGTGCGGCTGCTTTTCTCTCTGTATAATGACCTCGCTTGATAATTCTATCAAAAAGCTCACCCCCGACACACAATTCCATCACAACATGGACAGCCACAGCATCCTCATAAGCTCCTTTGATCGAGATAACATTAGGGTGTCCTGACAAGTGATGCATTATCTCTATTTCCCTCCTAACATCCTCCACATCATCCATTGTCAATAGCTTCCTTTTGGCTATGGACTTGCAAGCATACTGTTTTCCTGTTCCTTTCTCAGTGCAAAGAAAAGTTGTGCCAAATTGCCCATGTCCAAGCTTCCTACCCAGGTTGTAGAACTCTTTTAGATGCCCAGTTCTCTTTTTCAACACTGAATCTGCCTGAAGGCCTGCACTTGAAGTTCGTTTCACGTTGTGGGCAAGAGGCTTCTTTGGTTGCGGAGGCTCTTCTGGTTTACTCTCTTCCCTGACTCTAGCTGGTTCTTCCCACTTATCGTCTTCCTTAGGCTTCATGATCCGTTCTGCTAAGGCCTCCTCCTTGGACTCTGGCAACAATGGCTTTAGAGGTAATGGCTCTGGCCTGTCTATGATTGGAGGTGTCTGTGGCTGAGGAGTTTTACTCTCCTCTTGTTTCACGACTTGAGTTGCTGTACTCTCTTCCTTAACAATCCTCATGTGTTCAGGAGGCTTGTTTGGAACATGTGGAGGCACTTCATCCGTGTTTAAGGTTAGTCCTTGAGGGTTCTCTGTCTTGTTAGGTGTAAGAGTGGCTTCTGATGGTTTAGACCACCAAACCGAATGAGAGAGAGATTGAATAAGATTGGTGTCCTTTGAATTCCTGGATCCAACACAATTGTTTCCCATTTGGAACTATCCGCACTTCTTTTCAATATAGCTAATTTGATAGAAGTACCCCATTACTGTTCCCTCTGAAAGGCATGTGATTCTGAGGTGAACACATCAAAACGAAGCCTTTAGAATACAGTAATGTCAATGTCAAAAACCACCATGTATTTCATCTATCAACCGAGTAAGCGCTGCTTTCTAATTTAGTAAACACAAGGAACCTTGCGCCACAGAGATCAATCCCAACTGGAAAAGAAAATTTCAGAAGAATGGTACATCAGAAATGGAATACATGCTTACTCACAATTGAACACTGCCCTTCTTATAAGCACCCCAAGAAGGAACCTTAAACCCTGCAATCACTTGACCATATCCTACACGAGCATGAGAAACTTCAAGGAATGTGTTCTGATACAATCAACGAAATCATAAAATTCTTCGTCCCAACATTAACTAATTCGGTAAGGATACAACAGCCAATCAAAAAGAAGACCCTAAAAAGAGAGAATATAGAGAAACGCACACAAAGACTCTGTACGTGTTAAAGTTTGGTTATTTTACCAGCTCATGAGCAGAAGAGCGCAAATGACGATCATAGGTCTTATAATTTATGGGTACCTCAGAGCTTCAGAATTGATGTTGATGTGCATATATTATATAGGTCTCCCACAACAGGTTCCTTCTGGGCCAATATGTTCCACCATTTGTAGTTTTTCTCTCGACATTGAAATGAAAGGGGTTATTTCGTTTTCGGAGAAAATGAAGAACCGTGAAATGAAACGAAAGAAGACCGTTTTTTTTTTTCTGTTGGAAAGTGTCAACCTTTGATCGATACAACGCGGTTTAAAGGGTTTATGAATTGTGATAAGCCCACTAAGCCTTCGAATAAGGACAATAAAATATGGAAAGTTGTTTCGTCATTGGGACGTGGAAGGCAGATACTCAGTTTTGTGTCTCTGAAAATCGTCGTTTTCTGTTTCATTGTGCTTCTGCAGCTGTATTCGGGTGGATGGTTTCTAGGTTAGTTGGATGGTGGTTTCATGGACCATCTTCAGCCGGCCGTCACAAGCCGGTTTATATTATCCACATCTATTTCATTGTCTGTGAATTTATACCATACTTCATAACGAGTAATTATTGGATGGAATTAAGCTCGTCAAGTTTTGCCATCCATCTCTAGTTTATACAGTTATATAAAGAGACTACTCGTAAATATAAAGATATTTACATTTGGTAATTAGATTAAGTGTGTAACAGGTGGTGCTTGTAATGTGGAAAATATTGGTAATAGATTCGGCTTTGTGTCCTCTAAATGAAAGAAGACAACATAAGATATCTTAACAGGGATTTGCTGTCATTAGTAATACTACAAGTTTTGTTGGAAAATCGATTCATTGAGTAGGTTGGTAGAGATTTTTTTAAGTTCAAATTCTTCATTCCAATCCAAACAACAAAAAGTATGTAGTTGTTTATAGCTCAAAATGAGAAGCACCGAGTTGGATTCATAAGAAAAGAGGTGATATTGTTGAGATGGAAGTCGCAATGACACTCATTTTCCTATTCTTCGAAGAGTCCGCCCCGCTGATTACTTAAAAGTAACAATGATTTTTTTCTATCCTTTCCTTCTCGTTGAAAGTTGTGGCAGAGAGTGGACAATGTAGATGGAATTGACAATGTGGATGAACATTTCCATGTGGAAGAATTCCAAGTTTGTAAGGGGACAAATTAAGAAAGAAGTCATTTACAAGGACCCTTCCCAATTTAATTCTAAACCTTATCGGACGACAGTTTTTCTCTTTTGTTCATCGTGGAGAAACCAAAAAATAAAAGAAGATAGAAAGGGAGTTACCATCATGACATCACATCATTTGGAGGACCAGTCGTACTTAATATGTTAGCACTATCGTAAAAGAAGCAAGAGGAAAGACGGTCCCCTTTTTTTTTTTTTCAAATATATTACCAGTTATGATAAGAATAACATTAGGGGTTTCTTTTTTTATTTATTTATTTACAAGTTATGATAACATTATGGTGGCAAATCCGTATGAAGACTTATAAAACTGGTAAAACAAAATTTGACTTTCTCAACACTGTCATTTGTATCCCAACTTGAAATAAAACAGTTTAAATTTCTCTAAGTTGTTTATATTTTATAGTCTATACATATGTACGAGAAGAATAATTTCTTCCTATAATCCATTTTCTACTGGGAAATTACTTGTGATCTAATTATGGGTGCAACAAAAATTTAAAATTTTATAATTTTTGGTCAGATTTTATTAATCAAATAACTTGAAAAAAATAATCATAAATAAGAGAATGTTGTGTAAAATTTTTCTTAACCTATCAACTAGAAGTTGTTCACTTACCGTGTCTGTCTTTAATAATATCTACATAATAGATAAAAAGAACTCATCGTTTGAGAAGAAAAGGTAGAAGTACTAGCCTCCTTACACCTTTTTTTTGAAATATATAAAAAAACATTAGAATTTTTATTAAAATTAAAATTTCTAATTATAATTAAAGTCTAATTCTAATTTTGATTACAATTTAATTTTAATAAATTAAATTAAAATCCTAAAATTTCTCAAACTTTATAATTAAGTTTAACTTAATTTAAATTACTTTCTTACTGCTTATTTACGTGTGAATCATTAGGTTTCTAATATGTTGATAATGGTTATAAATTATAATTATAATCTATAATTAGAATTAAATAAATTAAAACTTTCTAAAAAATATCTTTAATTTTCTAATTAAATAATTTATAATTATAGATTAAGATTGGTGACTAGCAATATCTTATGACCACCTAAATATTAAGAATGTCAAAATGGTTTGACTCAACCTATCCATGCATGATTATGATGTATATAATTTAATCATTTTGTCATCCAATGTTCTAATTAGATATAGAATATAGAATTGGTGTTTACTCTTCTAAATCAAATCATTTTTTCGATATTACTAATTAGTAATTAATATTTGAAAACACCTTTTCAAAATTTAACACACTCTATTTAGATAATTTTTTCAATCACTACTAATCAAGAATAGTATAACATTATCCTTAATTAATTTAAAGTGACGAATCGTTTATTGACAAATTCAATTATCACCATATAATCCATAATATATCCATGTATTACTGGTTGAGCTATCCTAAAAATATAGTAATATTCACATGGGATACCTTAATAATCTTAAGCCTAAGGATCAATTATATAACCATCACAGCTAGAAAATCCACAAATATATAAGTAATATTCTATTTATGATTATTATAATTAGGCCAGTTTAGTAAAATTATTTTTTAATAAGCTCCCATGCACTTATTTAAATATCTCTATACTTTAATTTCTGAGATTAATTGCTTTTTTTATAAGAAAGAAACATAAAGTTTGCTAGTTTTACTATTCCATCAATGTCCTATATTGATAAAGTTATAAGTAGGAACGATTTATGAATAATATATAAATGCAAATTGAATCTCATAATTATGATCTCATCATAATTTTAATTGCATAATAATTATTCAAAAAATTTTACCTTTAGTGTTAAAACATCAAATGTAATTAAAAAAACATAGTGATAAATATGTCTTTATTAATTAAAATAACAATATCATACAAAAATTGTCACCAACTAATTTTTTGTAATGGAATAAACTAATAATCTCTTATTTGTACTAAAGCTAATCACTTATGTATCTAATACTATAACCATCTAGATGTCAATCATGTCGTTTTTAGGACAACAATCTAGTAAGAGGATTTGCAAGATTCTCCTTAATGAGAACTCACTCTATTGTTATGTCTTTTCACATCATTATCTCTCTGATCAAGTAAAATTTTATAAGTATATGTTTGGACCATTGATAAGTCTTTGGTACCTTTTCTTATGCAATAATGCCATTACTATCATAGTATAATACTACTGGCTCAATAATGTTAAGAAACACTCCAAGTTCAATGACGAACTTCTTGATCAAAACTACTTCCTTTGCTTCCTTTGACATTAAAATATACTCTATTCTAGTCTTAAAATATGTGATGATTGGTTGTTTGGAACTCTTGTCACTTATCATACTACTGTTTAGAATGAAGATATACCTTAACTGTGATCTACTATCATTAGGAATAGACTATAAAGTAGCATCTAAATACCTCTAAACTCTTAGCTCATCTCCTTTATAGATAAAAAAAACATCTTTAATTCTTCTTAAGTACTTTAAGATACTTTTTATAACCTTCCAATGACCATCACTAGGATTGATGTGAAACTTGCTCATTATGCTCAAAGCAAGCATACGTAATTGATCCAATAGCCAAAGCATATGGAACACAATTTATTTTTATCTCTCTCTTATTGTGTTTTTTGCATATACTTTGTGAGAGAAATCTCATATGTTCCGTGAAAGAATCCTTAGTAGACATCTTTATGCTAAACCTATTTAGCACTTTATCTATGTATATGGATTGAGATAAGCTAGGTAACTTTTTTTTTAAATCTATCTCTATATATCTTTATTTCCAAAATATAGGCTACTTCTCCCATATCTTACGTGGAGAAGTTCTTGGACATCTACAAATTTACAAATTAAGGCATTGGTTTGTCGTTTTCAATCAACAATATGTCATTCATATATAACATTAGAAAGATGGTTATACAACTACTAGCCTTTTCATAAATAGGCTTGGTATTTTTTCTAAGTCTAACCTAAATTTAATAGGCTCAGTCTGATTTGATTGAGCTTTTGGTTAGGCTTATGCTTAGGTATTTTACCTAAACCTGACCTATAACTCAAATATATCCTTCAAATGTTGTCATTTTATAATAAGAAAAACAATGTCATTTTGCAACATATAGTTGAATCAGTTTAAAAATGATATTATTTCAATATTGACAAGAAACTATCACAAATCCTCTCTTTAATCTATAGCCTCTTCTCGCATATCGTCTCTTTAGTCTCATCACTTAGTTGCCTCTCCTCCTTGCATTTGTGCCCCTCTTTACCTGATCTTCTGAGTCGCCTCTCCTCCTCTCCTCCTCCTACATCTGCACTTATTTCCCTTCTCACATATGATTACTTTTCTTTTCTTAGTTCGAAAAAAAAGGCTCTTTTATCTTTATGCTTTTTAATATCATTTCCTTATCTCCTTTTATTTAACAAACTCTTTGTTTTTACTTTCTTTATTTTATTTTATCGATGATCATTGGAGAACTTGAAGAGTGCAGAGAAGCATCTTACAACCTCATAGAATAAAGCTTTTTTTTGTGTAGTTATCAAAATGTTTAAATTGTGATTATGGTATTATAAGGGTAATTCAATTTACTTCCTTAATTTAATTTTGATGTCTTATTTTATTTGGTTGGGTTATTCATTTTTCATGAATGCAGTTTCTAAGTATTTTAGGTTTGATGTTATTAACTATAAAGAAGTGTGAGAGTATGGCCAATGATAAATTTGTTAAAAGATAATTATTGTCCAGTATATTGGGATATGGGAAGAATTGAATAGGCTAACATCATTATGAAGTAGATGTTCATTGCAATTGCATTGTAAGAACTCTACTGTCTATACTTATAATATGGACAAGTCAATATTAGTTGGGTAAGGTCTTTAATCATTGTTTATGTTATATGTATGACACATTGAAGAACGTAATATGTTGATTTGATGTTCTCAGATGATATCTATAACTTAAAGGTAATTATTCCATTTTATTTATTGGCTTTATTACTTCTTGAATGTTCTATACTAGTTAACTTAAGTCATAATAAAGTTGATTACTTATATAAGAGAAAAAAAAAGACATGACCTTCTTTTCTATGAAATAATCGTTTAGATGGATTCTTTTCATGTCATCCCTTTCTTATATTTGAGTAATAAAAATATATTAAAGTGTTGTTCATTTATTTGTACCCAATAAAATAATTTCTCATATATTAGACTATTTGAAATGGAGATATTAATAAGTACATACTTATAAGAAGTTGCATATGTGTGTGTGTGTGTGTGTGTGAGTGAGTGAGTGAGTGTGTGTGTGTGTTTTTGTGGGTGGGTGTGTGCGTATGTGCGTGCGTGCGTGCGTTTATTAAAGTGTATGTATATAAGTGAATGTTCACTAAAATCTATGTATACATGTAAATGTCCATGAATAACTTATATGTTCATTACATTTAGTATGTATACAAGTAAATATCCATGAATAACTTATATGCTCAATAAATTTAGTATGCATATATATGTAAATGTTCATTAAAGTGTAAAGTATATGAACATATGATGACATTATATATGTTGATTATTTCAAATGGATGAGCATAATCTTTCAGTAGAGAGTTTTAATATAGTACCTAGTAGTACACTAAAGGAGAATTCTAATTTGGTAGTTATCATCAACATATCAAGTGAAGAAATGATTCAAGGTGAAGGAACATGTTCATTGAGAACTGATGTTTGGAATCGCTTCATCAAGACTAGATCAAGGGAAGAATTTGAAAAGTTAGAATGTAAGTATTGTCATAAGATGTTCGTTGGGGGTGCTAAAAGTGAAACCTCTCATTAAGAGACATATAGAGTCATATAACAAAAAAAGAGTGTTAAGAGGTCTAATGTTTTTAACTTGTAATTGAATGAGAAGGAAGAATGAAATGATTGGTAAAGGTTATGACATATCAAATTTTTTGTTAGCTAACATGGTTATCAGTGATGAACAACCATTCTCCATTCTTGATAAAATTTTTTTTAGGATGTTTATCACTTCATTCCAATAACCCTTAAGATCCTAACTAGGGATATTGTAAAGAAAGATATTTTTAAATATTTTCAACGATCAAAAGAATTTGTTTTGAAGATTTTGTAGATTATTCATGGGTGAATAGCCATTACATCATATATGTGGACAATTAACAACTAAAAGAAGGATTATGTGGTGGTGAAGACACATTACATTGACAATGGTTGGACTTATGCAATCAACTATTGAGGTAAATTATATTCTTTAGTTATGTTATCATTTATTTATTAATAATGTCATAACTAATATTTATTCAAGTTTTTAAACAGTAGGTTTATTTATATATTGATTCCACATATAAATGAAAGGTTGCCAACTATAATGGCAAGTGTTCAATGGATTGGAACATCAAAACTAAGCTCTCAATCATAAGTCTAGAAATTTATAGATAAATGATGTGATGATTGAAAACTTGAAGAACAAATTGTGGGTTGGGAGCTTGTAAATTGGTGGAAGATTATTCCATGTGCACTGTTTCACTTATATAATGAATTTGATTCTAAAAGATGGATTAGAGGTAATAAAGGAAGTGGTGAGGCAATTTAGAGTAACCTAGCGTATAGGAATGTCACACCCAAAAAGCAGAAAATTTTGAAGAAATCACATTATAACTACACATTTCGTGTACGAAGAAATTAGTTTTAGTGTTTAACCATATGAAATTTAATATTTAAGTTGTTGGAGTTAGTAACCAAGTATATTATGATGTTCAACAGGTTGAGACAAAAGAGATTCCTAATATATTGGTAAACAAAACAACAATCAGAATTGGCTAAAGCACTTTTTGCAAAGTTAAGAGACATTTTATTGGATTTTTTATTTTAATGAGAGGATCTAAGCCATAACAGAGTAGATAATGGATAAACTTGGTTCTTATTGATAATTATGATTGTCATTTTTATGTTGGACTTGAGGATGGCAAAAAATGTCTGGTTCGGGGTCAACGAGCTTGGCTCGGTCAAATCGGGCCACGGGCTAGCTAGGTACGGCCCAAAAAAATCAGCCCAGGCCATAGGTTCTGCCCGCGGCCACAGTACTTCAAACAAAATGACGTCATTTTGTTTATATTTAAAATATTTTTTCCACCGATAAGACGATGTCGTTTTACTCTAGAGTAAAACAACGTCATTTAAGTTATAAGAGAATTAATAAAAGACAAGACAATTAAACAACGTTGTTTTGCCTCTCATTAATGAAAGACATTGCTACATTTTGTAAACAACGTCATTTTGCCTCTCATTAATGAAAGCCATTTCCAGCGGCCTAGCCTCCTCCCTTGCTCTTGCTTAACACTCACCCCAAAGCCTTAACACTGCCTCCATCCATCTCCCTTCATCCTCGACCCCAACCCCTTACCTCACCCAGTTGCTTTTACTTCTCTGTTCTTCTTCTTTGTTTCTTGTTCTTCCTTCGTTATTCTTATTTTGTCGTCAATATTGTGTGCATGTCGAACTGTCGAAGTGACCAATGCTAAAAAAACCAACGGTAAATGGTCCAACGTACTTAATAAGGTAATCTCTCATTCTCTCTTAGACAATTTGGTTGTTTTGAGAACTGATGTGACTAATTTGAGAACTTTGTATGATAATATTGAGAATATGTGATATTTCTTGTAATATGTTTGATGAAATGCCGCAAAGATTGTTTTTGTTAGTTGTTTTATGTAAGTTTTAGTTTCAAATATCAACTATAGTTTTTTATCCTTCCTTTTCACACAATTGTTCTCTTAATTGTATTTCGATATGTGGATCAATGTTTAATCTCCAATGCATTTGAGATTGCCTGTGCCTGGATCAATTAGGGAAGAGAGAAGTAATGTTCCTTGTTAGTTCAAACTTTCCGTGGTCTTCATTGCTGAAGTTGTGTAATGGATGGCTGTCATTAAAACCTACCATTCTTGAATAACATTCCAACTTCAGTTTATTCTTTGTCATTTTCTTTATATTATATTCAAATTTCTTCAGATTATTCTTGAGTAACTAAAGTGATATGTAGTCCCTTTTTAAAATAAAAGTTAATGGAAAAAAGGATGCTTAATGTTATAAATTTGTTAGATTATTCTGCACGTTTGTTCTTTTATTTTCTGGATGCAACATACAAACTGTCTATATTGAAACATTTATTGGAAGCAATCAATATTCGTTGTCTTCTTCATTGCAAAGTATGTATGTAACGTCAACTACGTGTATGATCTTTGAGTTGAAGTAAATTTAATGGCTTGAGCTCTTACGGTTATTACAATTAGCGAGTGGTTTCAAGATAGTCAATTTTTACTTTTTATTGTTCATTTTCTTTTAAGCTACATCAATCCTTAGATTCTTAGATCAAAACTCTTACATATATCAGCATTCAGATATAAATCTTATTGTTCTTCTGAAGAATGGAAGTTTGAACAAGTGGAATTAGTGACTAGGAAAGTTGAAGTTTCAAAGTAATGATCATGGTTCTAACCTTAGCTTAAGACATTTTAAGGGTAACCTACGATTTGTTTAAGGTAAATGAAAGTAGCTAATCCTTTTAGTGAAATCAAGTAGATAAATTATTCAAGCTTCCATCATATAGTCAATCAATAATGGACTAAGTACATACCATGCATATAATAACATGTATTCTCCTTATAATTATCATCTACAATGAATTATAAGGTTATTATTTAATTATACAAGTCATTACAATTAATATTATTTAAATTTATTTTACATAATAATAAACAATTTATTGTGTGAAAAGGTAATTTAAGCAATATTATTGATTATGAGAATCTCTAATTTTTTTCTTAATACTTATTCATTATATAGTTTATAACCATGCTTAAAAGTTTAAAACTATTATCATGAAATGATCAAACAAATTATCATCTTAAGGAACAAAAGATCGATATAACTAATGTTAATAAAAAAATTTAGGATTAATTGTACTAGTGAAGTCAAATTAATAGATTGTTAAAGCTTCCATCATGGTAATTAGATATAGTCAATCAATGATGGAGTTTAAGCACATATCGTGCATTTCATGACATACAGATTATATAGTCATCATTTAGTTATATTGTTGACTAATATAATTCTTATGTAAGAGTAATTAAGACAATATATAAGCATTATGACAATAGAATTAGTTGCTAAATTTTCCCTTAATAGTTATTCATTATATAGTGTATACACAAGCTTGAAAGTTTGAAACTTTTATCATGAAATGATCAAGCAAATTGTCATATTGAGAAACAAAAGATTGCTATATCTAGTACATAGAAAAGTTTGAGCATCCAAGAGGTATATATATATGTGTGTGTGTGTGTGTTCAATTGAACTCCATTTCTAGTCAATTTCTCTAGCCCTTAGGTGTAAAGTGTTAAATTACATAAGATGTTGTAAAGGAAAAGAAAAGTGAAACTAATCCAGAAGTAGCATACATGAAATCTTTTGTAAGACTCCTTCAAACATGTTGGACTTTTCAATATTTTTGATCAAGAAACTTGTAGACTGCATTACAAGTATGAGAAGAAAAAAATAGAGTACATAATAGTTAAAACATCATTAAGCATATATATATTAGAAACACTACATACACATAGAGTTCTCATTATACATTGATTGTCTGTGATTTTGCTTACAAACAGGAATGATAAGAAAACTTTTGGAAATAATAGGATGATGAATTTTGAACTAAGAATAGATATAGCTTCTTCCACATTTTTGGGTTTCAGACTCCTGCTTTTGCTAGGTTTTGAGCCACCTTGGAGTCTATCTATGAATATGCATTGAACAAGAGTTGTCTTTTGTCAACTAGTGTTGTTTTCTTAGTTCTTTTGTTCTAACATGCAAGTCTTAAAACTTTAGCATATTCAAAGTTTGAACATTCTTTGATTTTCTTGAATATTTTCTAACCTCAGGTATTTATACGTTTTTTGTCAGATGGATAAGCATATTCCTTCAATTGAGAGTTCTAATCTAGTACTAGAGGTAGAAGTGGAAACTTTCTATTCTGACACCAAGTGATGATAGAAGTTCAATTATAACTCAAGTTAGTCAACATAAAAGTGAAGTTTGGAATCACTTTAAGAAGACTATATTGACCAACATAATTGAAAAAGCATAGTGCAATTATTGTCAAAAGTTGTATTCAAGTCGTTTGAAAGGTGGAACATCTCATTTTAAGAGACATATGGAATCATGCACTAGAAGGAAGATGGTTTTAGGAGGTTAAACATTTTTGACCCCTAACCTTATGAAAGGAAAGAATTAAAAGACCGTAACAACTTTTGACAACAATAGATCAAGAATTTTGATGGGTAATATGATTATTAGAGATGAACAACCATTGTCTATAGTTGAAAACAAAAGATTCAGGAATGATTTTTTCAAAATTTATGAGGAAAAGAAGAAAGAAACATTAAGAGCATTGTCGAGTGTTCAAGGATGAATTGTTATAACAACAAACATGTGGACAGCCGATAACTAAAAGAAGGGTTACATGGCGGTGAAGACATATTATATTAATAATGATTGGAAGTTATGCAATAGACTTGTGAGGTAATTTATATTCTTTAATATTATTATCATTTAGTTTTTTCATTATTTTATAAATTTATGATAGGTTCATTTATGTGTCGACATCGTATATAAGTGAAAAATTAGCAAATGTGTTGAAAGACTGTTTGATGGATTTGAACATCGACAACAAAGTATCCTCCATCATAGTCGATAATTGTAGCACCAATGATGTTATGGTTTAAAAGTTCAAGGGTAAGATGCTGGTTGGGAGCTTATTGGTTGGAGGTAAGTTATTTCATATGCGTTGTTTTGCATATATTCTTAACTTGATTGTGAAGGATAGGTTGGAGACGATAAAGGAAGCAATAAAATGTATTCAGCATAGTGTTTTATATTGGAGTGCAACTCCTAAAAGAGTTAAAACTTTTGAAGATGGTGCATAAATTTGATGCATTTCAAATTTAAAGAAGTGGGTTTTGGATTATCCTACTAGATGGAACTCAACCTTTAAGATGTTGGAGTCAGCAATCCCATATGCTCAACTATTTATTAGACTAGCCGAAAGGGATTCTCAGTATACCTGTATACCATCAGAGGATCAATGGGACTTGGCTAGAGAACTTTGTTTGAAGTTGAAATTATTCAATAATTGGACTGAATTATTCTCAAGAACAAAATATTTAACTTCACACTGTATCTTTAGCAATATGTCCAACATAAAACATGTTTTATCATTGTGGATGTTTAACTCCAATGTAGTGATTCAAACTATGGTGGAACGGATGGTAGAGAAGTTTAATTCTTATTGGTCTAAGGTTGGAGATATTGTTGCACTATTATATGTGTTAGACTCGAGATACAATATGTATGGGGTTGAATATATTTATAATGCATTCTATAGTGGTGAAACTCAAGAGCATCTACATACCATGAAACAATTATGATATCGATTGTTTCATAATTATGAAGTCAAAATGCAACACACTCATGATTGGGATGTAGGCAGCTCAACTCAAACTTCAGTTTCAAGTTTGACCTTTTCTTTTGACCCATTATTGACAAATTCTCTTTCAAATTTTTTGAAAGAGAAAAGGGATAGGATTTCTTACAATACGATGGAGTTAGATAAATATTTTTCCACATATTGTGTTCCTGAAACTAAAGGTAAGTTGGTCGATATATTGTCACGGTGGAAGACGTCTGCACAGAATTATCCGATCTTGCAAAACATTGCACGGGACTTGTTAGCTATTCCATCATCCACCATTGCTTCAGAGTCTGCATTTAGTACTAGTGGTCGAGTCATTACTCCTCATTATGGTCGATTTCATTATCGCACTGTAGAAGCCCTTATGTGTGCTCAAAGTTAGTTAAATAATGAAGATATGGATGGTAAATTGTTTTCTTTTTAATATATTTATTTTATCTCTCTTTATATTATCTTACCTAATATTATGTTTTTTATTTTTCAATAGCTACAGGTATTAATGCAGAGGGGACTAGTGAAATTAATTGACCAATTGAAAGTTATTTTGATCAGATATATGAAGATGAAGGTATTTTTAGTTTTCTTTTTATCTAATATTACATTACTAAATATTCTTTTTATTTTAATATTATATTACTAAATATAATGTTTGTACATACAGATGATTGGATTCAAACTGTTAACGATCTTACCAACAAGTACAATTAGTCAATTAGGTGATGCTCTCTTAGTCTCCACTCTTCAATTTATCTAACATAATATTATCTTAATTTTGTAAACTATATCATTTCTTGTAAAACGATTTAGATAATCATTCGTGTACAACAAAATTTTCTATAGTTAATGAATTTGTTTTTATCAATTAACTGTTATAATAATTAATAAATTATTTAAGTAATTTTAAAAATTGCAATTAATTGAATTGAAATTCTTAACTATAACTATTAACTTAATGACTTTTCATACAAATTTCTAATCAGTTAAATTAAAATTCCTAATTAATCATACCAATAAATACATACCATTAACGATATGCAAATGTATATAGCCCCCTTCAATCTAAACTTGACTTAATAACTTTTAACACAAATTGTGTTAATATTTAGCTTATTATACCTAAAATATTACTTAAAACATTAAGAAGCTAGTGATGTTACGCTTTTATTTAATGAGTTATAGTTTTATTCAAATCAAATATCAAGTGGTTTAGTATTTAAAGATATAAATATTTTGTAATTTACTATTCGATAAAATTAATAACTTTATTATATCATAATTTCATGTTGTTATAATTTAAAGTTGTGACATAATATATATATTAAAAAGAAAAAAAGTTGAAAATTTTATAAATTTATGAAATATGGTATGCTTATAACACTCTAAGAACGAGAAGTATTTAAAGTAAAACTTATATTGAGGTTTCGAGTAAGGAATTCCTCTTAACAAACTTTTAATTAGAGTGACTTAGGAATGCATCTTTTAATATTACAATTTAGAAAGGAGAAAAAATTATGAATATAAATTTAGATTAATTAGAATATAATAATTTAAAAAAGTAAAAGAATTATTTTCAAAAGTAATAAAAAATATTTTATAAAAATGTATCAAAAGTATTTATAAAATGTATTCTAGTTTTAATAAAATAATAGCTTTTTTCAATATAATATATTATACGTATTTGTTTTTATAACTCAATTACTTATATATTGGTTTGGAATTAATACATTAGGATTAATAAAGTGATTAATTCATTTTAAGATTAATATAAATACATATATGCATAACGTATATATTGTGTAAATATGAAAAATAAAATAAATAGTTTAAATGCGTTAAGATTAATTATGATATTAATTAATTTCTTTTAATATGTGTAATAAAAATATAAAATTTTACAATGATTATTTACTAGTAGATATAATATGAAAAGACAATAATATTTATACAACTATACAAGAAAAAAATCAACAATAACTAAAAGTACAACTACGGCATCAATTAAGAGTCTTACACATAATTTATAAAACAATAAAAGTTTAAAAATATTATATTATAAACTTAGCAAATTTATTTTTTTAAAAAATCATATTAAAAAGAAATATAATAATTTATTAAACACTTAAAAATAATATTTGAAATAAATTCATTGTACTTAGATTATAGCTTTTTTACATTTACATTATAATTAATTGTCATAATAAAATTACAAAATTAAAATTAAAATCTCTTGTTTGTAGGGAATACTTATGACAACATTATCATTGCTACATATTTTTAATAAATATATATTGGATCGTATTTTATAAATTTTATTTTAAATAAATATTTTTATATAATTTATAATTAATTTCATCTTACACTTTACTATAAATGGTTATGTTATAATTTATAATTTATGAATTTTAAAAAATACAACTAAAACTTTTTCAAATTCTCTTAAAATAAATATATAACAAAATTAAAAAATATATTAAACGACCAGGTAGACGGGCTGCCCATGACATTGGACGGGCCATCGGTTGGGTGACATCATGTTAAGTTATCAATTTGTGCTTATTTTTTATTTAATTCTCTTTAATGTGTTGAAATTATTATTCAAAATTAATGGACTTTAAAGATGAAATTGAATAAAAAAATGCAAAAGAAAAGAAGAAATTGGAAATTCCAAGTTTGGCAGCAATTTAGTGACTAAGCATGGGCACGTGTAAGGATGAAATAAATCTGCAGATCTGCTTTCAAAATTTAAATTTGATTTGTTTGAGATTTTCATAATCTTTTAAGATTAGATTGATGAAGATTCACAAGCTAAACACATGGGGGATGTGATCTACAAGAGAGGATGGAAAAGGAGGGGATCGAAAAGCATAAATAGGGACCAACTTTACTGTTCACGTCATCCCCCTTTATAGTTAGAATAGTTAAACAATTTCTGCAGTTTTTCTCTTTCATTGTTTTTACGTTTCTACACTTTTTCTTCTAGTATTTTCTTATTCTTCAAGAAAGACCAATGATGGAGACTCATTGTGTTGTTATTTGTTTGATTTCTAATTTCGTTATGAATAGCTAAACTTATTTTCTTGGTTGAGGGGAACCTTGTTATCGCCTATTATGTGTGAGATGTTTCAATAAAGTTTGTTTATTGATGAATATTGAATATCTTCTGCATTACTTTTTCTAATTGAATTGATTGATTTCTAGGTGTGCAACTAGGGATTGATTCGTTTAATAGCTAGATTAATGAAATATAATGTTCAGTTTCTTTAATCGCAAGTAGCAATTAAGATTACCTTCTTTACGTTAGAGTTGGAAATTATAAGGAGATATTCATCTTGATTAATTGCATGTCGTACATGTATTATCTTGCTAATTGGTTTCTTGATTCTTAAAGCTATTATTCAATTGAACCTATGATCTTATCTAGGTTGTTGTTTAATAAGAATGCTAGGATACATGTTTCTAGTCATTACACTTAAGAGAAAACATCCCCCAATGAATGTTTATTAATGATTGAAATTTTATATCGAGGATACATTTTAGCATGATAACATCGATGACTTGAAAACCAAGGTTTTTCCATTAAACTTTCAAATCCAATTATTTGTTTTGATTTGTGAATTTTCTTATCTTTTTCCTTAAATTTTTGTGAATTGAAACCCCTACCCCCCATTTTGTTACTTTGTTTTCATTTTGAATTCGTAACTCCTTTACCGTTAAGATTCCTCATGGAAACGATATTCACTTACCACTACTACATTAATTTGTATTAACGGAAGTTGTTTTTTTTTAAATTTGGTTGCAGGCGACAGCAATACCAAATTTTGGCGTTGTTGTTGGGGAATTTTTGATGATTTATTTACGTTACGTGTTCAAACCAATAAGAGAATTTGCAGTGCAATCCTGAGATCGAGAAGACAGCCAAAAGACTGTGTGAACAGACCAAACATTAGAAAGAAATGTAGAAAATGGAAAAAATGGTAGCAAACTGCACTCTTCGCGAACTAGTCGCGCCCATAGATGCGCAACAACCCCACTGTATCAACTTTCCGAATTTAGGTGATAACAATACTTTTGAATTAAAATCTGGGTTGATTCATTTATTACCTATTTTTAGGAGCTTATCGGGAGAAGATCCGTACAAGCACTTGAAGGAATTTGATGTAGTTTGCACTGTAATGAAGCCGACGAATGTGACAGAAGAGTAGATTAAGCTAAGAGCCTTCCCATTCTCCCTTAAAGACGACACTCAAGATTGGTTGTACTATTCAGCTGGAGAAAATGTGCAAATGTGAGATGAAATGAAAAGGCTTTTCTTCGAGAAATATTTTCCAGTATCGATAGCAGCTAATATTCGGAAAGAAATTTGGAAAATTTGGCAACATTCGGGAGAAACACTCTACGAGTATTGGAAAAGATTCAAGAAACTCTACGTTAGCTGTCCACACCACCAAATAACTGACCAGCTATTGATTCAATATTTCTATGAAGGACTTTTGCTTTCGAATAAGAGTATGATTGATGCTGCAAGCGGTGGTGCCTTAGTTGATAAAACACTGGTGTCCGCAAGGGAATTAATTGCGAACATGGCTTCCAACACTCAACAATTCGGAATATGTTCTAGGCATGGATCAAAAGTTATGAATGAAGTGAATGTGACCATGTTGGAGAAAAGATTGGAGGACCTTACCTCTTTGGTGCGACAGTTAGCAGTTACAAAGAAAGAAGAAGCAAAGTTATGTGGAATATGTTCAATTTTAGGACATTCGACTGATTTATGTCCCATTTTGTAGGAGGAAAACACAGAGCAGGTGAATGTCGTGGGAGGATTTGCTGGGCCGAGTCAAAGGAAGTACGACCCATTTTTCAACACCTACAATCTGGGGTGGCGCGATCACCCAAATTTAAGATATAGGAATCCTCAAGGACAGCAAGCGACCACGAAATTCTAGTAGTATAGACAACCGTACATGCCTCGACAAAATCAGAATATAACATACCATTCCGAAGGTAAGTCCTCTTTGGAAGATATAGTTCAATCTTTAGCCACTAACTCTTTGACATTTTAGCAAAATACAGAAGCAAGTATAAGAAACATTGAAAATCAAATGAGTCAAATGGAAACTGCCATAAATTGATTGGAAGCACAAACTTCTGGAAATTTTTTAGCACAATCGGAGATTAATCCTAGACAAAGTGTTAAGGTTATCACATTGCGGAGTGGTAAGGAATTGCAAGAACCACTTTTGAAAAATTCCAGAAGGGAGGTAGAAGAAGAAATCACACAACAGGCACCTTCACAACTAGAATTGATGCAAAACAAGTTGCAAAATATGGTGCTTTCGCCTCCTTTTTTGAGTCGATTCACAAAAGCAAAGAAGGAAGAGTAAGGGAAGGAAATTTTGGAGACTTTCCAAAAAGTTAAGGTAAATATTCCTCTCCTTGATGCAATTAAACAGATTCCACAGTATGCTAAATTCCTTAAGGAGCTTTGTACTCAAAGAAGAAATTAAAATTTTATGAGAAAGTGCAATTGAGAGAGAACTTTTCAACAATTTTGCTAAAGAAAAAGCTTCCACCAAAATGTCAAGATCCGGGTATGTTTACTATCCCATGCTAAATTGGTGATTTGCGGATTGAAATAGCTATGTTAGATTTCAATGCATCCATAAATGTCATGCCATACGATGTGTATAAATCTTTAACTGTTGGACCTCTTAAAGAAACTAATGTAGTGATTCAATTAGTGGATCACTCAAATGCGTATCCAAAGGGTGTGTTAGAAGATATCTTGCTTCAAATAGGGAATATACTTTTTTCAGCTGATTTTTATATCTTGCAGATGGGCACTGATGATGTATCTTCTTCCACTTTGATTTTATTTGGAAAGTCGTTCTTGAAAACTACTAGAACAAAAATAGATGTTCACGATGGATCTTTAACTATGGAATTTGATGGTGAATTAATTAAGTTCAATATTTATAATACTATGAAAATTTCAGATGATGAACAACCTATTGTTTCTGTGGATTTTATTGATACATGGGTGTAGCAAAATTGGATTTTGGAAGACAAAGATGGGCTTGGAATAATTCTTGAAGAAGAAAACATATCACATTGGCAAGGAAGTGAGGAATCGACATTATCTAGTGAACAAATGAAAAATGCATCGCATTGGCAATGAAGTGAGAAAACGGCATTAGCTCATGAACAAGTGGAGACGTCATTTTGCATAGAGAACACTGAACTAATACTCCAGCAGCTAATGTCTATGGAAATGTCTAAAAGGGTGGACAAGTTGTTGCCTTCGTTAGTCAACCCCCTAACGTTGGAATTGAAGAGCCGACCTAGTCATTTGAAGTACATCTTTTTAGGTGAGAAAGACACATTGCCTTTTATTGTTTCTAATTAGCTTTCGGATGTGCAGGAAAGCCAGTTGGTTAACATATTAAAGGAGAATAAAGAACCTTTTGGTTGGACATTAGCTGATTTGAAAGGTATTAGTCCCACTATTTGTATGCACCGAATTTTGATGAAAGATGAAGTGAAGGAGGTGAGGCAACCACAACATTGTCTAAACCCACCCATGATGGAAGTGGAGAAGAAAGAGATTTTGAAACTTCTTGATGCTGACATCATTTATCTGATTTCAGATAGTAATTGGGTAAGTCCGGTCCAAATAGTTTCAAAGAAAATTGGTGTGACTGTGATTGAAAATAGCGATGGTGAGTTAATACCGACTCGTGTTCAAAATGGTTGGAGATAAGCATAGATTATAGGAAGCTTAATTCAGTTACTAGAAAAGATCATTTTCCACTTTCATTTATTAATCAAATGCTTGAAAGACTTGCAGGTAAATCTCACTATTGTTGTTTAGATGGCTATTTAGGATATCATCAGATTTTGGTAGCAACTAAGGATTAGGAGAAGACAACCTTCACATGTCCATTTGGCACCTTTGCTTATCGAAGAATGTCATTTGGATCGTGCAACGCACCCGCGAAACTCCAACGGTGTATGGTAAGCATTTTCTCCAATCTTGTGGAAAATTGCATGGAAATTTTTATGGATGATTTCACGATCTATGGGGAGTATTTTGAAACATGCATTGTCAACCTTGAAAAAGTGCTAAAACGTTGATTTGGTTTTAAATTATGAAAAGTGTCATTTCATGGTTGATCAAGGCATTATTTTGGGTCATACTGTTTCTTCGAAAGGAATTGAAGTCGATAGGGTTAAGATAGATGTTATTTGATCTTTATCTTACCCCATGACTATGCGGAAAGTTCGTTCTTTTCTTAGTTACGTAGGATTTTATCGGTGATTTATTAAGGACTTCTTCAAAATTGCGCAACCCATTTTCATATTGCTCTAAAAAGACATGAAATTTGATTTCGATAAGCCATGCAAAAGTGCGTTTGATGAACTCCAGAAGCACAACGTCGATTATTCAGCCACTGAAATGGGACATACCCTTCGAGCTGATGTGCGATGCTTCAGATTATGCAGTTGGCGTCATGCTAGGCTAAAAAGTGGATAAGATACCTCATGTTGTTTATAATGCGTCCATGACACTTAATGATGCCTAGAAAAATTATTCTACGATGGAGAAGGAGTTTTTAGTGGTCATCTTTGGATTAGAGAAGTTTCGGTCATACCTATTGGGGACAAAGGTGATCATCTGTTCAAACCATATAGCTCTGAAGTATTTGGTGAATAAGAAAGAAGCCAAACTGAGATTAATTTGATGGATTTTACTTCTTCAAGAATTCAATTTGGAAATATGCAACAAGAAACGAGTTGAAAATTTAGTGGCCGATCACCTAAGCAGGATCACTCCGAGTACCGCATTTGATGTTCTTCGCAACAAATTTTCAGATGAGAATGTCTTTGCACTTTAACAGGTAATTCCATGGTATGCGGACATAATACACTTTTTAGTAACTAAGTCTTTACTTAGTGATTTATCTAGAGCTAAGTGAGATAAAATCAAGTGAAAGGCTAGATATTACATTTGGGATGAGCCTCACCTTTGTAAATTTTTTTCCGATAAGATTGTTAGAAGATGTGTCACAGATGATGAAATTCTTTTTATTTTACAATTTTGTCATTCATCTATATGTGGGGGACACTTTGGTCCCAAAATAACTGCTCGAAAAATTTTAGAACGTGGACTGTTTTGGCCTAAGTTATTTTATGACTCTTACATGTTTTGTAAGTTGTGCGATCGTTGTCAAAGAACAAGTAACTTGAGATTAAGGAATCAAATGCCACTTACGAACATTCTGGTATGTGAGATTTTTTATATTTGGGGAATAGACTTTTGGGTCCTTTTCCTTCCTCCTTTGGGAAGAACTACATTTTGTTAGTTGTGGATTATGTTTCGAAATCGGTTGAAGCTAAGGCTACAATATCTGACGATGTTAAAACTATTATAGATTTTGTTAAATCTAATATTTTTGTCAGGTTTGGAATGCCTCGAGCTATCATTAGTGATCGAGGAACCCTTTTGCTAAAGTCATTACACTTAAGAGAAAACATCCTCCAATGAATGTTTATTAATGATTGAAATTTTATATCGAGAATGTATTTTAGTGTGATAACATCGGTGACCCGAAAATCAAGATTTTTCATTAAACTTTCAAATCTAATTATTTCTTTTGATTTGTGATTTTTCTTATCTTTTTCCATAAATTGTCGTGAATTGAAACCCCCCTATTTTGTTGCTTTGTTTTCATTTTGAATTCGTAACTCCTTCACTGTTAAGATTCCTTGTAGGAACGATATCCACTTACCACTACTACATTGATTTGTATTAATGGAAGTTTTTTTTTTGAATTTGGTTGCAGGCGACAACAGTACCACATCAGCTCGCCCACAAGCCACGGGTTGTTTTTAGCCTACTCGAATTTTTTTTGTCGTAGTTGGACCTGAGATATAAGATGAATGGGTTATATTTTTATTATCCGAAGTTGTGTGGAGATAAAGCTTAAGCACATGTTGACATCATTAAACAATTATGGTATGATTTGTTTAATGATTATCAACTAATATTGTATAATGATTAGGATTGTGGTAATTTAGTTTTTGTATCATCTTCATCTTCATCCATCGTTGATATAACTGGTGTGAGTCCTAAATTTGAAGAATTCATCAAAGATAAAAAGGATAGGACTTCTTACAATAGTACGAAGTTAGACAACTATTTTAAGGCATATGTTGTGATCTCAATTGAAAATGTGCAATTCAATATATTATCATGACGGAAGAAATGTGGACGTACTTATTTGATTATGAAAGTAATTGTGTGAGACCTTTTAGCAATTCTAGTATCTAATGTTACTTTAAATTTTGCTTTTAGTACTGATGGTTAGATAGTTAGCCCTTATCATGCTCAACTTCATCTTTATACTATGGAAGCCCTTATATGTGCCCGAAGTTAGTTAGGCGATGACGATATTTAAGTTAAACTCTATTCTTCACTGTAAAATATTCGATGATGAAAGTATATTTATTTGTTAATGTGTTGTTATTGTTGTTAATTATCATGTGTTCAATACTTATTTAATACAATTATTGCATAATTGGTATAACTTACATAATAATTTTTCTATTTATGGATGAAGTGATGCAAACTGTTGACTTTCCTCATTATAATGAATACTGGCTCCTTTCCTCTAATTATGGTTTGTTTTCTTTAATCTTTACTTCTCGATTTACTTTTTTTATATGATTGCTTTGGTTTTTGAAATAGAATATGTAAATATTTACTTATGTGTTTTTATATAGATTAAAAAAGAAAACTCCAATCTATTTTTTTACTTCTTAGCTCAACTTTAATCTTTAGTTTTAATTAATTTTTTTAATTTTTATTTAGATAATAGCACTATGATGATCTTTAATTTTGAAAATAAAAGGATTTTAATAATAACACTGTGATACTTCTTGCATAGGTAGAATTTTTAATTGATATTATTCTTTCATATTTTGAATGGACTAAGCACCAAGATTGAATACTTTTTGTTGTAAAGCACTACAAGGAAAGAGCTAGGTCTTTAATTTTCTATTTAATGTTATGAATTGTTAATAGAAAAAAAATGTCATTTTAATTTTCCATAATTTTTAAACTTGACATTTTCCTTTTCCCTTTCTATTTCTATTCATCCTATCTTTATATTACAATTAATAATTTTTAACATGAATGATAAAAAAATATTGATTTTATAGTTTGTATATTCCACCTTGATAGGAATTAGTTTTTATATTGATAAATATCCATTTCTTTTAAAATAAATTTACAATGATTAAATCAATAAAAACTTAGTATTAATTACTATTTTGTATTGATATCCCGAACAGTAAAATGAAAAGTTCTGATTTGTTATAAGATTACAATTTCAAACAATCTTTATTGTTTTAATAAATATATTTACTAATTGATTTGGTGTATTTTATTGTATATTGCAAATTTAGGTGGAAAAATTCATTAACATATATAAAATAATTAGTGAAATTATCTTTATTATTTATAAATTATTTAAAAATAAGTAACATCCATACTACATTTTATTCATATTTTTATTTTTTTAAAATTTTAGATAAAATCTGTTATTAAAATTATTTCATTTTAAATATAAAAAATTTAAATTTAAATATTAAATTTGAAAAAAAGGAAATCAGGCTTAGGATAAAGCCTGATATGGGGACCTTTGTCATGGAGCTCGATTGGGCTTAGGTGTTTGCTTGTTTTATTCTACGATAGTTTTATTCTACATCGTAAGTATACAAGTCATACATTGTAGTACAACTAATATCGATCTCACAAAAATTTAATATAGTCACCTACAAATTTGAATTACACTTTGTCTAAGGTAATCAAAAGATTGAATTAACTGAAAATTAAAGTAAACCAACAAAACTTGATGATTAAACAAGTAAACGATAATAATGAAATTGAAGTTATTCAAGGATGAAAACTTAGGGATTATTCTATCCTTGTTTTATCTTCCTTCACCTTATGAATTGAACTATGCTTGATCCTAGATATCCAAAGTTTTTGATTACCCTTTCTTAAGATTAAGTAATCCTAATTGAAATAGATAAAATTTGAGTTGTAATCTCTCAATTTCTCAAAACTAATTTTAGCTATTTAATTGGATTTGAAGCAATTCTAAGGATAATTAACTCACAATTAATATCTCTCTTCGATTACTTATTAATATGATGTTTGTAAGTTTATTAAGGTACTAACTCTTATTGTACAATTTAACACAAATAATGTGATTCAATCTCTAAATTCAAATCAAGTATGAGCATAACAAATATCAAACAACAATAATATATTAAATTCAAACGAGGTAAAAGTTACAAAAAACAATTGAAGACTAACACCCTACTATAGATATCCATAATCATGTGCAAACACATAACTATTCAGATTTGACATATAAGCAATAAAATAGAAAAAGCGGAGAGAATGAAATCAACTTTGAAGCTTTGATCTGGAAAATCTAGAAAGTGGGAGTTAATCTTGATGTTTCCATTTTTGATCTTCTTTTTAGTGATGTACAACCTCCTTTTTGTTTCTTTCCCTTTTTCGTGTCTATACCAACTATGGAATCTGCCTCCTTTATTATAACCTTCATAATATCCTTTTATAGCAAAAACCAGGTTTTCTAAAACATACATGGTAACTTACATGATCATTTAGGTGATTGAGTATATCAAAATCCCTTTAAATCGTGACTTTACATAATCACGAAAGCTTAAATGGTAACATAAATAGCCATGTATGTCAACGTACATAGACATGTATCTTCACCCAAGAAAAAATAATGTCTATGAGGCTCCACACATTTACAGTGGTTTATGTAGTTCCTATACACGACTGTGTATCTCCAAAGTTGCTTCAATTCTTCCATTTTATGCCTCAATTTCACGCAAATTCTTCTTCTCTTGGTCTATGAAGGCAATTATCACCTAAAAATACCTTTGAAGTAGAATAAGTGCCATAAAATACCATAAGATTCTAAAAAAAAGCAAAACATACTAAATATGGGTATATAAATATAGTTAATTAATCATTTATCAAACATCCCTACATTTAAATTTTTGTCTGTCCTCGAGTAAAACTAAAACCAAACAAACAAAACACACAAAGACAAACACATAATTATGCAACATTACAATAATGGTTCAATGGAAACAAATCTCATGGTATTAACTTAACCTCAAACATCAACCACTCAAAAATTTCCAAAATAGTAACTTATTATATTCTTGTTTAAGTGCTTTGATTTGAATACATATATCAATCAAAATAATGAAACCCTATTCATACACCTATGGCAGTTGTAAGCATACACTTATTATTATTGATCAATTAAAGAGGTAAACTATCACTAAATATCTTTTTATGAAAATTCTTACTATTTTAAAAGATCAATAGGTTTAATTTTATTATAAGCACCAACTTTTTAATTTTCTTTAACGATTACCTAGTCTTTTGACTTTAAGGCAAACACTTATCATGAATATTCCCCAATTACTTAAATAGGCTATATTTTATACTTAGCTTGGTTGAATTGTCATTCTAATCTTTTTACGTGAAGATAAACATTTTGTTGTAAGTACCCCTGGTTACTTAACTATATCATAACTCTCAACTGGGTACCAACTCTATTCTTAATCTAATTTCCTTTAAAAGGGCCAACAGAATAGGAATTTTATTTAAAGCATATATATATTTTTAATTTCTTAGCCTATCTCATTTCTTCTTAGTCAATCACTCTAATGAAAGGTTACCAATGACGTCTATCAATTTAAGTGGATGTAATTATAAGTGTATCCAAACAAATGTTATAAAGTAAAAGAATAGATGCCATATCCTAATTAACGTGCATTTTCATCTTAAAGACACTTAAACATAAACTTCACAAGCTAATTTGCCTTTATCATTTAAATGACCATGTACGAAGGTAAAGCAATTCTATTCAATTCATATTATCGACACATTCACACAATGCAACATCATGCAACAAAAATGTACACAATAAAAAATAACACCATACAAATGTAAATTCGCATACAAATGATATGCAAGTGCATATATGTCCCTGCATTTGAATAATACATTGTCCTCAATGTGGAAACCACACGAAAACATAACTAAAAACAACATATATAACAACTATAACAAATAAAATAAAAATAAAAGAATAAAAACAAAGGCAAGAATACTTATAGGTATTGTGGTGGTGACGACGTCAGAGAAGGAAATTGGACATATTTTATGCCATGATCATCCAACAATTCAACTTACTACAAATTAAACATAAAACATAAAAACAATAAAGCACTATCAAACTCAAAATTATAAAAAACCTAACTAAAGCATAATGTAATAATTTTAGGGTCACTAGTTTGATCGTTTTAGTGCCATTATTTTTGATTAAGACAAAGGAAAGAGATCATTTACCTTTCTTATGGAAAGACTCCTCCAAAATAAGGTTTGGACTTATGCCCATTCACTTTGAATGTTTTCCCTTTTTCATTCTCCAATTCTAAAGCTCCATTTGTGAAAACTTTGATAATTTTGAAAAGGCCAATCCAATAGGACTTAAGCTTACTGAAAATAACTGAAGTCTTAAGTTAAATAACAACACCAAGTACCCAATCTTAAATTCCTTCTTCTTGATATAAGCATCATACCTTCTCTTCACTCTTTCCTTATAAACTCGACATTCTCATAAACATTAAATCTCAACTCTTCTGATTCATCAAGTTGTAAGAGTTTCTTCTTACCTGCTACCTTCCAATTAAAATTCAATGTCTTGATGCCTAATAAGCCCTATGTTCCAACTACAAGGGAAAATGGAAAGCTTTTCCATAGATAAGTCTAAATGGAGTTGTACTTATAGGTGTCTTGAATGCAGTTCGATATGCCCATAATGCATCTTCTAACTTCAATACCTAATCTTTCCTTAAATTGTTCACTTTTTTTTCTAAAATTTGCTTCAACTCCCTTTTAACAACCTCTACTTGTCCACTTGTTTATGGATGATAGGGTATGACTACCTTATGGTAAACTGCATACCTCTTTATAAGAGCTTCAAAGGGCTCATCGCAGAAGCGTGTTCCTCCATCACTTATAATCGCTCTTGGAACTCCAAACCTATTACATATAATTTTGATGATTTTTTGCACCACTTTACCATCATTGATTAGAGTTGTCATTGCTTCAACCCATCTAGAAACATAATCCACACCTGAGAGGATATATGTGTTGGCAAAAGAAAATAGGAAAGGTCTCATGAATTCTAGCCCCTATTCATGAAAAACTTCCACTTCCATGATGTTAGAAAGGAAATCTCATCTCTTTTTGAAATATTTCCAACTCATTGGCATCTTTCACAATTCATCAAATATTTTGAAGCATCCTTAAACAATCTAGGCCAAAAGAACCCACACTTTAACACATAAGATGCCGTCTTGTTTGCTCCATAATGGCCTACATAAGATGAACTGTGACATTAAGTTAGTTTCTTAAGAATCTCATCTTTCGAAACACACCTATGAATCAAACCATTAGCACACATCTTGTGTAAAATAGGTTCTTCCTAAAGATAATGGGTGCATTAAAAAAAAAACCTCTTCCATTGTTGATAAGATAAACTTTTAGGAAGGATACCACCTCTAATGTAGTTTGCTATGTTAGCAATCTATTGACCAAAAAGGCGATTTAGCAACAACAAGGTCTCATCAAGGAATTGTTCATTAATTGTTTCATTTGGTTACACCTCCCCTCCTTCTAAACATGATAGGTGGTCAACCACCACATTCTTCACTCGTTTCTTGTCTCTAATCTCAACGTGAAATTCTTAATAGAGTAGCACCCACCAGTTAAGTCTCATATTTGGGTCCTTCACAATGTTAAAATGTCGTATAATCTATAATAGTTATAATTTTTGAACCCAAATGGTAAGAAAAAAATTTTTCTCAAGAAAATACCAGTGTTAATAGCTATATTTTAGTTATGGTGTAATTCAATTATGCCCCCATGAAGGTCCTACTTGTATAGTAGATTGTATGTAACCTTTTATCTTTCGGTTGTCCTAATACACATCCAATTGCGTGGTTGCTCGAGTTACTTATAATCTTGAATGGTAAGGACCAACCGATGAGGTCAATATAAGTGCTAAAGTAAGAACCTACTTTAACTTGTCAAAAGCATGCAAACAATTAACATCAAAATGAAAAAGGTACTTCTTTAATCAATAAATTTGTAAGCATTCTAGCAATAAGACAAAAATCCTTAATGAAGTGGCAATAAAATCGTGCATGCCCCAAAAACGCTCCCATGCCTATGACTTCTATTTTGGCCCTATCCACTTCTATATGTTTGCGTGATATCTTATGCCTTAAGACTATACCTTCATGCACCATGAAGTGACATTTTTATCAATTAAGAACTAAATGTGATTCCTTAAACCTTTGGAGAACTCTATCCAGATTTTTCAAGCAATGCTCAAAAGAGTCTCCAAAAACTGAAAAGTCATCGATAAACATTTCCATAACATCTTTCATTATATCCACAAATATTTCCATAATGAACTTTAAAAGGTAGCTGGTGTATGGCAAAGTCTAAAAGGCATTCTTATGTGGGCAAAGGTCTCATGGGACACATAAATGTGGTCTTTTCTTGGTCTTATAGATATATGAAAATTTGATTGTAGCCCGAGTACCCATCAAGGAAGAAATAGAAAGCTTGTTTAGCCACTCTCCTAATTGTTTGATCTACAAAGGGTAGGGAAAATGATCTTTATTAGTTACAGTGTTAAGATTCCTGTAATCAATGTATACCCTCCATGCTGTGACTATTCTAGTAGAAATTAACTATACTTTGCCGTTCTCTATCATCATCATTACCCCTTTCTTTGATACATACCGTATTGGACTCACTCATTTACTATTTGATATAGGTAAATAATTCATGCACCTAAAAGCTTGACCACTTCTTTCTTTATGATCTCTTTCATGTTAGGATTCAATCTCCTTTGTCTCTTCCTCACTCTCTTTCATCCCTCTTTAAGGTTAATCATATGCATCACTACACTAGGACTTATTACTCTGATGTTCGAAATTTGACATCTTATGGCTTTCATTCTCTTCCTAATGATCTCCACCACCTTCTTGTCTTATTCTGAATCTAACTAGTTTGAGATGATAATAGGTAGTATTTTCCCTCACTTGGAAAGGTATGCCTAGGGTGTTTAGGTAAGGGCTTTAACTCCAAAGTAGGTGTTCTCTCAATAGAAGGTAAAGTGGGTGTTTTAGTTTACACTAACAGGTTTTGTTTTGACATCTTACCCAACTTCTCTTCCTCCTCATTCACTTTATTGTTTTTCTTATCCACTTCATTATCAACTTTTTCATAAACTTACTCTTTTTTCTACTTTACACATTCACCAAGTACATTAAATTTCATGCATACACTCCCCTCTGCTGGATTCTTCAATGTTTTGTTTATACTAAACTCTACCTGCTTGTTCCCAATCCTAATAACTAATTTCTCATCATGTACATTAATCAATGCTCTTCTGGTGTTTATAAATAGCCTCTTAAGAATCAACGAAAAATTTTGATCTTCATCAAAATCTAGATTAATAAGTCTACCAGGATAATAAACTTGTCCACCTTAACTAATATGTCCTCCACCACTCCAAATGGCTTCTAGATAGATTGGTCCACCAACTGGATAAGCATAGATGTTGATTTCATGTCTTCGAATCCCAATTTCCTGAAAATGGATAGAGGCATTAAGTTAATGTTGGTCTATAATTCACCTAAACATTTAAACATTTGAAAATTTCAAGATTATCAACTACACAAGGAATTGTGAAACTCCCTGGATCTTTCAACTTTAAGAGCGTATGACTGGTAATTAGGAAGCTGTAACTCTCTATTGGTGTCACTATTTGGTTATCCTCCTAA
Organism: Erythroxylum reticulatum; assembly: GCA_025504915.1. Lineage (NCBI taxonomy): Eukaryota > Viridiplantae > Streptophyta > Magnoliopsida > Malpighiales > Erythroxylaceae > Erythroxylum > Erythroxylum reticulatum. The sequence continues at coordinate 40,550,843 of JANSVA010000005.1, forward strand.
GTACACTTGTTAGTTAAGATGTCTGTAAGCAATTTGGCATACTTAAGCATGTTCTTTAAAGCCTCTACGAAAGATAAGTTGATTTGCAACTTCTTCAACCTTTCTATGAATTTGGAAAATTGTCCGTCCATTTTGGTCTTCTGTAACCTTTGCAAGAATGGGATTTTTGGAGCATATGGTGGTGGTGGCACATAAGGTTTCTTTTCATTTTTATCCTCCTTTTTTTCTTAGCTTCCTTCCTTATGGGGGATGGCTTCTTTATCTTTTTGTTCTTCTGACTCCTTTCCACTTATTAGTTTAATAGCCTTTAATTACTCCTTTGGATTGGCTTCCATGTTATTTGGGAGACTCCCTACATTCCTTGTTGACAATGCATCAATAGGTTACCTAACTTGAACCTCTAAGTAATGAATGGGAAATAAATGGTTCTTTACCATTTGATCAAAATTTGCTTCCATCCTCTTTTAATTTTCATTATGGTTGTTGAACTTAAAGCTTAACACTTCTATTAACTTGTCCATCTTTGAATGTAAGGATCCAAGCCTATCTTGTTAAAAACCTGGTGGACTTTGTGTTTTCATGTTATTTTTTGCATTATTAGTCCAAGAAATTTTTGGGGGGTTCCTCTACCTAGGATTATAGATGTTAGAGTATAAACTATTACCTCCCCTTTATTGAGCTCCTATGAAATTGACTTATTCCATATCATTGCTATCCATTAAAAAACAATTAACTATCTTATGGATTTCTTACCCATGCAAATCACATCTATATTGTATTCCCTCTACTAGGTTAGAAGAAGAGGCGTGCAAGCTACTCAACTACTTAGCAATAAGTGACATCTAAGCTTGTAAAGCTATCACTAAATCTATAGCTATCACTCCCTTTTGTTTCTTTTTTTTTTTTTTGCTTACTCCTCTTTAATGTCCACAAGTAACTATTATTCTCCATTTCTTTTAAAGAGGTCACGTGTGACATCAATCGTCTTTTTGACCAAAGAACCACCAGCTGCTGCATCTATGGTCCCTCATATATGTTTCTTACCTCCATTATAGAATGCTTATAATAAGAACCCTCATATATGTTTCTTACCTCCATTATAGAATGCTTATAATAAGAATTGTTTCGTTAAGTTATTGTGAACAATTCTTTTATAATTCGTTAATCACTCCTACGCTTTATATAAGGACTCTCCATCACTTTTCTATAAATTTGTGATCTCCTTGATGATTCTTGTGGTCTTCATCAATGGAAAATACTTCACCAAAAAGGCTTGTACCAATTGGTCCCAAGTTGTGACATTCTCAGGGTTGAGAGAGTTCATCCAAGTCCTAACTTGATCCTTCAGTGTAAAAGGGAACAACCTCATCTTTACAGCATCCTTAAATAACCCATTGTATCTAAACGTGTCACATATCTCTAAGAACTTTGCCTTGGGTCTTTATTAGCAAAAATTCACATTGGTTTGTCACATAATTAATAAGGTTAGCTTTATCTCAAAATTATTGGCTAAGATGGGGGGGTTTTGTGATGCCCTGTTGATTCGCATTAAAACTTGACCTTATAAAATCCATAGGGGTCTGATGTCCGCTTTGATTTCCTTCTTTTGTCATTGATTTATTCATAGCTTCTTAACGTTTTGATCTTTGAATTTCTCTTTCTTGTTTGGTGATGTCAAAAATTGATGTATCTCTTAATTTGCCTAAGCTCCTTATGATTCTTGTGGTCATACACTTACAGTCACAAGAAAAATAATCAACCTCCTTAAATCAAAATAATTCAAATTGGATAAGATGTTAAATTGCAATCCCTAACAATTGCGTTAAAAACTTGTTTCCGTATTTTATGTTATAATGCAAGTATACGAGTTGTATATTATAGTATAACTGATATCGATTCCACAAGGATGGGATATTGCCACCTAAAACTTTGTCTAAGTTAATTAAAAGATTGAATTAACTGATTATTCAAGTAATCTAAAAAAACTTGATGATTAAACAAGTAAACATTAATAATGAAATTGAATTTAGTCAATAATGGAAACTTAGGGATTATCCTATCCTTGTTTTGTCTTCTCTTTACCTTGTGAATTTTACTATACTTAATCCTAGATATCCAAAGGTTTTGATTACCCTCTCTCGAGATCTAATCAAGTAATCCCAATTGAAATAGATAAAAGTTGAGTTGCAATCTCTTGATTTCTTAAAACTACTCCTAGCTAGTCAATTATATTTAAAGCAATCATAAAGATAATTGACTCATAATTATGATCTCTCTTCAATTACTTACTAATCTGATATTTTTAAGTCTATTAAGGTACTTCTCTTGTTGCACAAATTAACAAAAATAACTTGATTTAATCTCTTAGTTCAAATTAAGTATGAGCATAAAAATATCCCATAATAGCAATATATTGAATTCAAAAAGGTAAAAGTTATACAGAAAAAATTTAAAAATAACACCCTGATATAGATTTAGAATTCCATATTCATTTTCAAAATATATCTATTCAGATTTTGCATACAAGGGAATGAAATAAAAAGGAGAAGAGAATAAATCAATTTGAAGTTTTGATCTGGAAAATCTAGAAAGATAGAGTTGATCTTAATGTTTCCACTTTTGATCTTCTGTCTTATGATATGCAACCTCCTTTTTTCTTTTCTTTCCTTTTTTAGTGTTTCTACTAGCTCTTAAAATTGCCTCCTCTATTATAATCTTCGTAGTATCCTTTTATAGAAAAAAACTAAGTTTTTTTAAATATACATAATCATTTACACAAGCACATATATGGTCATGTAGGTCAACATATGTGGGTTTGTTATCTTCACATAGGTAGAAACAATGCCTTTAAAGCTCTAAATATTTAAAGTGACTTACATGGTCCTTATATACGACTGCATATCTCTAAAGTGTCTTCAAGTCTTCCATTTTATGCCTCGATTTCACTCAAATTCTTCTCTCTTGGTCTATAAAAGGAATTATCACCTAAAAAATATTTGAAGTAGAATAAGTACCACAAATGCCATAAGATTCTTAAGCAACTAGCAAAACACACTAAATATGGGTGTATAAATATGGTTAATTAACCTATTATCATTAGGATCGATCCATAAGTCCTAAGTTTGTTTAAGCCTTGAGCTAGGCCCTTACCATTATAATTATTTTTAGGTTCAAACCCAACCCTAATCTAGTCCAATAAAAACCATACTTTTAGACACATGCTTCATCTAAATTTTGTATGAAATCAAACTCTTTGATTTTCTCATTAAAACGAATGTTCCAACTTCATGATGCTTGATTAAGTCCATAAATAGTCTTTTGTAATATAGCTACTTGATTATGAAATCTCTTGGATTCAAAACTTTTAGGTTATGACATATATATATTCTTAAGCAAATCCCCATCGAAAAATGTTATTTTGACATCCTTCTCAAGTTATGTGGATATCCAATAAGATCCTTATGGACTAAAGCATAACTATTAGCAAAAGGATTTCATCAAAATCAAGTCCTTATTTTTATTTGTAACCTTTAGTTATCAGAGTTGCGTTGTATATATGCATATTGACATTTATGTTAATTTTTCTTTTAAAAACCCTCTTGCATCTAATATGTACGATACTATTAGGAGCATCTAACAAAGTCCATGCTTGGTAGTGTTGATAGATGTCATTTCATATCTTCATCTCATTTTAAAGAATCAAAGTCAGACATTGCTTCCTTAAAATTAGTAGGCTCAACATCCATGAATGATAAATTTTCTTTCCTATTTTTAATATGTAGATCTGATATAGTGATGAGACAATGTATCATATTGGGGTGTCATTAACTATTTCTCTTAAATTCTTATTCCATTTGGATGTGAATTTATGGTTCTTAAACATCTCTAAGTTCTACCTCACTCTCACTACTTTCCTTGAGAATAAATTCTCTTTCTTAGAATGTAGCATATCTTGAGACAAACACCTTTTGCGCAAAAGAATAGTAAAACTAATATCCAATACTCTCTTTTAGATACCCCATAAATTTGCATTTATTTAAGATGGCTTAAAGCTTACTAGATATTGCATATTTCACATAATCATTATATTCCTAAATCTTTATGTTTGACAACTTTGATTTACTACCAATCCAAATCTCAAATGATGTCTTATTAACTAATTTGTATGGACAGCGTTGATTTACCACCAATCTATATCTCAAATGATGTCTTATTAACTAACTTGTATGGAACTCTATTAAGAAGGTAAGTAGTAATTTCAAGGGCATATCCCTGAAAGGAGACAAGACGAATTGCATGAGTCATCATAAAATGTACTCTATCTAGTAAAGTACAATTTATCCTATAAGAAACTCTATTATGTTTTAAAGTTCCATGAGGAAATGTATGGTCTAAGTGCGCACTACCTTGAATAAATCTAAATGTCTTAATACACTTACCAATTTGATTCCTAACCTCAAGCTTAAATTCTTTAAACTTGTTAAATGGTTCAAACTTTGTTTCATTAAGTACACGTAATTATAGATGGAATGATTGTAAGTGAAAGTAATGAAATATGAGTACCCACCTCTAGTGTGAGTAAGCATAATGCCATATACATATGAATGTTAGCACACTATCCCTTCCCACCAAAGGATTTTTTGGTCATCTTTTTTAATAAACAGGACTCAAAAGTTTCATAAGATTTATATTCAACAGGATCCAAATATCCTTCTTTTATATAACTTTGTGATTATAGTTTCGCTGATATAACTTAACCTACAATACCATAAATAAGATGGATTTTAGTCACTTAAATTTCTTTTCTTTATATTTTGTTAAGGATTGACTTTTTAAGATCTAATTCATATAAACCAATTTTAAGTAAACTAGATATATAAAAAACATTATATTTATAAAAAATAACTTTTATTTTTAATAATAAAAAGAAATCCATTTACATTTAGATAAGAAATAGAAATAGTGTTTATACTAATGAGTGGAACATAATAAAAAAAATCATTTAGTTCTAGTATGAGGCCAAAAGTTAAAGATAGTTACTAGTTTTTATAGTTAATATAACAACTCTCGCTTTCTTGCCAACTCGCAGGTTTATTTTGCCTTTCTTGAATGATCTACTCCTTGTTATTATATATATATTACTATAAACATGAGAACTACATCCAATATCTAATAACTGATGATATGAAATAAAAGTAAAAATATTGATTTTAATCATAAACATACTTAAAGAAATTGCTTCCTTAAGCTTCTTATCTTTCAAGCTAACAAGACAAACTTTGTAATTTCTTTTTTAGTGTCCATTGCCTCCACAATGTAAATATGTACCCTTATCATTGTTCTTCTTCTTGATACTACGTAGTTGATAATAATACAACTACCCTTATACATTTTCTATGCTATTCCATTGTATTATCACGTCAAGTTGAATTTACTTAATTAACTAGAGAAACCTTGTTCACACTTAACCAAATTATATCCAAGTTAACAGAAATTAAATCTACCAGTCAATTCCACAAACTGAATTTGCTGAGATGAGTGGAATACGCTTTTGGATTTGTTAATTTAATAGAAGCCTTCTGTTTCTTGTTTTTATTCTTTTTAGAGCCCTTTTTATTGATTTTAAAAGAATTCTTAATAAGAACAAAACTAGGTTCCTTTTTAAGGAATCCCTCTATAGTCTTAAGCATATTTAATAATTCATATAATGACATCATATTTTGAGTTATACAGAGGTTCACAATAAGCTGTGAAAAGGCCGAAGTAAAAGATTAAAGCACAAAATAAATGTTTAACTCATAATCTATTACATAACTTAATTGGCCCTAATTTTTTTAATATAGCCAATCATCTTCAATGTATGCAACTCGACTAAAGGTCCTGCTATCATCTTGCATTAATATAATGCTCTTAATATCTCACAACTCTTCACCTTATTTTATGCACCAAAAAACACTTGAGATGCATAATTATAGTAAGAGTATCTATATTCTCATACTTCCTCTGAAGCTCAGGAGATGTATTAGCTAACACCACACATGTAACTTATTCAACATCATCCATATGACATTGGTTTCTTCTCAAACTTCATCAGTTGCATCTATTATTCCCTAATGGTACCTAAGGGGTGAATTAGGTTAATTCGATAGTTTAATTAAAAGATACTAGCTTGTAAAATCAATTTCTACAAATTTTCAAAAATGAAAGAATAAAATTAAAGTAAATGAATTAACTATTCTTATAATAATAAAGTAAAAAGTAAGGGAAGAGAAACATAAATCAATTTATATTGGTTCTGCAAATAGTCTTTGCCTATATCCACTTCCAAGAGTCTTCTTAGATTTACACTATAATTCTTCTTTTAAGGTGAAGAATAATCTTTTTACAATCTTTTATTCTAGCAAAAATGAACCTCCTTTTTAATCTTTCGTTAAGGTAAAGAGGATCCTTAAACCACCTTAGGTACTCCTAATACAATGATTACAAACCCCAAAAATAACTTATAACTCAAATTTACTCATTTGATTTTTTTAATAATCATAAAAAGGCTCACACACTCAAGTTGATTTAAGACTGAGTATAAATTGAATGCCTTACTATATAATTTAGAAACTAGAATTAGAAGAACAAGATGAGAATTCAATTAGATGATTTATCAATTAAAAATTATACAAAAAATTACAAAATATGTATTAGTTAAGTTTAGTAGATTTATTTTACTAGTTGACTTTGTTATCCGATATAAAAAGCAAATTTAAAGTACTATTGATCTTAGGTAAACCTTTCCTTGTAACAATAAGATCAATGATAAAAGTTTATAATAGGAAATTGATACATAAGATTAAAAGAGATGATGCCATCTTTAATATTTAAGTGTAATGAAATATACCTTTCTTATGATGATTTTTACTATTATATTGATATAATAAATGCTAAGGTCATTAATTATATTCAAGAAATCATCCAGTAAGATACACTAAAATATTGCAGCATGTAAGGAAAGGATGTAAAAAGGGAAGATGATAAGATGCTACACAAACATAAAAAGGCATGGGTATGAAAAAGGCTCAGATATTAAAGGATTAAAACCTTCATACTACACCCGTAAAATTATGATAAAAGAGGAAAATTAGTTCATTACCTTACCTTAAAAATCAAATTTAAAGAATAATTTCAACTAAAATAATTAAAAATTTACTTATTATAATGCAATCCAATTAATTTTTAAAAACATTAATACTTCATTTACTTACTTTTCTTTAAGAACATTTATTTGAATTTCAATTTGATTTATACATGTTTAATAGGGTATTTTTAAGAAATTCTTTTATTTCAATTAAAATTTTATTTATAATTGTTATTATTGTTGTCTTTTACTACTTTGCAGGTAGAAAGCAAGAGAAGCAAAAACAAGAAAGTGACTTGAATAAGTCTTGAAGAACATGGCTAGAAACATGATTATATTGTAGACGCAAGCCCTCACATGGGCAGGATGGAGTAGCACAATTTGCATCTCACTAAAAGACTTCAGATTTTTACTATTTAAAGAAGAACATGGTATAAAACATGTTCATGTTCTAGCCTATGTTTCAATATGAACCATCCCCAGAAAAGACATACCCATGGATAAGCCTATATCCATCCATGCTAATCTAAAGCTAAGTTTGATTTTAATTTCAATGGTTAACATAGCCTAAAACATACCTATGAAACTATGTATCTTAGTCATTATAGTGGGGGCTCCACTCTTTCACTACTAGAACTTTCTCTAAACCTATTGATATCTATCATGCCTCCCCCGTATGCCTTAGAAAAAAAGCTTATTTAAACTAAAGCTCACATTTCTTAAACTTTATGTACAGTTGATTCTCCCTCAATATCTGTAGTACAATCCTTAAATTCTATGTGTATTCTTCCTCACTCTTAAAACAAACCAAGATGTCATCTATGAATATCACTACAAATTGGTCCAATAATGGCTTGAATACCTATTTCATCATATCTATAAATACAGAAGGTGCATTGATCAAGTCGAATGGCATCATCAAAAACTTATAATGACCATAATTATTCCTAAAAGTCACCTTTGTCATATCCTCCATTTTGATCGTTATCCGATGACAATTAGACCTTAAATCACTCTTGGAGAACATCTTATCCCTTTGAAGTTGATCAAAGAAGTCATCTATCATAGGAAAATGATAATATTTTTTCATAGTAACCTTATTAAACTCTTTATAGTTGAGGTACATCTTCAATTCTTCTTCTTAGCAAACAGTATTGGTGCATTCCAAAGAGATATACTCGACCTAATATACTCTTTTCTAATAAATCTTATAGTTGCTCCTTTAATTCCCTTAAATTTGTAGGAGCTTTAGAGATTGGACTAGTACCTGAAATTATCTCAATTAAAAAATACACACATCTCTCTATGATGGTGAACATAAAAATTCCTTAGGAAATATATCAAAAAATTCTATCAACATTGGAATATTTGCCAACTACACTCTCTACTGACTCACATCTAATAAGGCTACTAATAACCTAATGATCTCATATCTTACCCACTACTCATTCTATCTAGTCTCTATAATAAAACTAAACCTCATGTTTCCTAAGACATTGAACTTCATCCATTTTTTATGGTAGTCTAAGGAAGCATAATGCCTCCTTAACTAATCCATGCCTACCTCCCTAACTAATCCATGCCTAGAATGACATCAAAATCTTGAATCTCTAAAACAATTAGATCAACTGGTAGCTCTACTCTCAATATTTAATATACAACCTTCTTATACTTTCCTCACTAACAGGCTCCCTTTAGTAGGAGTACTCACACATAAATTGAAATCAGTAAATCAAAAATAGATTTCCTTATCTAAAAAATAACAAGAAAAGAATGTGATGCACCAATATGAAATAAAAAAGGTAGGTACTAATGAAATAAGTACAATACTTGCAACCATTTTCTCCTTTATATTATACTTGTTCGAAATTAACTCCTTAAGAAAAAATCTTTGAACATTTCTCAAGTTGTTGGATCTAAAATCAGTCGTTTATTTTTCTCGTATCAATTATTTATCACCCCTTGAGTAGATAAGCAATAAATAGTACCTTATTTTCCATGTTGATTAAATAGGTCCTAAAGATCTTCTCAATCCCCTTAAACCACCTATTAGCTTTTTGTAGATTCATAGAGCTCCCATTAAAATGAAACTTAAGTCTTATAATCCTAAATGGTCCTTTATTGTGTCCCCACGACAAACCTTTCAAGCTAAATTTTAGATATTGACTGTTGTAGGCCATCCTTACTACTGCCTTCTCCAATCCTCCATTGTATAATCTCCTCAATATTCCTAGACTTGTTTGACATTAAAAAAAAAGAGATTTCTATATTCCTAAAAACAAAAGAATTTTTATAATTTTATAAATAAATAACTTAGTCTACCCCACTCATCTCATCACTTCCTAGGATCCTAATCTTAATTCTAAACCTAAAGCTCTGATACCATATAATATATTATGCTACAAGCTCAGGTTTCACTTTTTGAGTTGTGACAGACCATTACCCAATAAAGAAACCTAAACTTCTAGGTTTACTATTGAGGTTCCTATTATCAATTATTTGCAAAGAATGAACAAAAAAAACTTTCAATAAATGTATTCCTACTAATCATAAAAAATTGAATTTCCTAAGTTGATTCCAAGATAAAAACACAATATAGTAGTTCTCAAAAGAAATTATCTAGTTAAGAAAATAACAGGATGTGCTTAATCAAGGTGTAACTACCCTCTTATATCCCTGAGTTTATATTTTATCCATTTCTTTACTGAAATAAGTAAACTAACGCATTATATCACCAAATAGGAAGATTCCAAAAAATAAAAAATAAAAAATCATCTCAAATAACTACTATATGTATGAAAACCATACAATAGCAAAACCAACCTCTTTGAAATACCTAACAAGTAAAGAGAACATATCAATGTAACATTTCAACAAAATCATAGTAAATACAAATAAGTGGTGCCAACTAAAACACAACATTGTACTTACTTAGGGTAGCATCGAATAATTCTCTTCGACCAATGAAATGGTACCTACCTTATTATAATCCCAATTAATTCATCCTAACTAATGACATAATGCCATCCCCACCTTGGTGATGGGTAATTCACCCTATGACTATAATGGTACCTACCCTATTTTAGCATTAACTAATTTGCCGCTACAAATTGGTACCTATCTTAAACTGGCACTGACTAATTTGTCACACCTAATGGAATGGTATCTATCTCATTCGAGTGCCAAATAATAAGCCTCACTAAGTCATTAAGTCACATAAAATTTTATACCATTACCCCTTAGGGTCTCAAATTCACATATACATATATAATGAGGCACCTAACTACAAAAATGCAACTAAAATTAATTACATGCAGATATAGACATATATTGATAAAATTACAATTCACATGCCTATTTAATTCCATATATCCACAACTGATGCAAAATACATATAATTATATAAAAGCTAACCATCAAAACCATCATTAACAATAACCTAATTAGCGCAGTACTTCGAATTGGGGGTTCTTTACTAACCTACTTGAAATTAGAAATTAAATATTACAAGTTGTCATCTAACATCCAATAATATAATTAATATTCATAAATAGTAAAATAATTAAACTAAAATGGTCTAAATTACATATACCACCAACTTTCAGTAGAAATTTTCTTTAAGTCACTTTCTGAAGCCAAAATATCTATAGAAGTAACTCTTAAAACATGTAAATTAAAAAAAACTCCCTGAATTATTGAAATATCCTTTAAAATAACTTTTCTCATCTCATTAAAGCATTCTCTCTTAAGTCTTATAGCTTTAACTTAATATAACCCTGAAAAATCATCAAAAGATAATTTTCACTTAGTCGACTAGTCCTTTTTAGGAAGGAAAGGACATCATATTTGATCGATTGAATGGAATTTAATTAACCAATCATTAAACTATGGTATCCATACTTTAACGTTATTTTAAATCATCCTCAAATTTTACTATTCTTGTTTCCTATCTTTCAAACTCATATTAACTTATCAATTAGAGGCAAAACTCAACAAATATAAGAGACTTGAATGTACAATAAACAATCTTAGGCTAAAAAAATATCATCATATATAAGATTATAAGCTAATTGATAATCTTACTATTAATGACACGATTCAAAGGTCAAAAGTTTTGTCTAATAATGCCATAATAAAAGAGAAAAATGAAGAAAGTTTCTTATTCCAATATTGATGGAAGTCTTATGTAAGTAATGTGTACAAGATTATATATTTGTTAGGTTGTTGACAAGGTGAGTATATATAATTCAAATCTACAAAGAGAATATTAGGTTATCTAAAAGATACTATTGATTATACATTGAGACGTCAAAGTAATGACCTAGATATACAAGGTCACATAGATGCATATTAGAAAGGAGATTTAGATAAGACAAAATCTACCTTTAGATTTGTTTTCTTCCTTAAAAATGGCAAAATATCACGTAATGGTAAGAAATAATTGTGTGTATGCTTAGTCTTCATAAGCTCCATAAAGTAACTTTGTAGGCCACTAAATAGAAAGTTTAGTAAAAGGTGTCTACCATGTGGCACAACTACTAACTAAGTTTGGCATGAGCCATTACTTTCATCTAACGTTATCTATGTCACTTTCTCCTTCTCCTTGTCCACTATGAAAGTTGAATTTATAACATTTTCATATAAATACAAGAAGCTTTTTATATTTAACACGTTTTTGTTCATTTGAGAGTTATTAGAAATGAAACTAATCCTGTTGGACCTCACTTTTGGAACCCAACTCTTGCTCTGATACCAAACAACTATTGAATCCCAATTCCAAAGCCCAACATTTGGAGTCACCATGCATGGTTATTTTAATTAACCCTCATTAGTAATTCTCGGTTTATCTTCATTCTCTGATACTGTAAGCGTCGGGTCCTATTTTCCGAATCATTGTTATACTAAAGCAAATATTCTATGCTCAACTTCCATCCAGATATTGTAAGTCTTAAGGATTGGGTTAAAATTATATTCCTTCAAATCATGTGTAGCTCTATGCCTCTAGTTTGTTTTGAAACAAGGACCTCCTCATTTGGAGCTCTATAGCTCAAGATATGCTTAAAAAATCCAAAGTGTGTTCATAACCTAGTTATTCCCTTTCAACTGATCCCTCATTTTCCTTCCATCAATTTCTTTCAAATTGATCTAAAAAGCTAAAAATTTTCTTGAGAGATAAGAAAATGTATCGGGAATCTATCGCTTCAAGAATCACTTAATTTGGAGGTCAAGTTATGAAGTTATGGCTAAAAGAATCAATCATTCTTATGTCCTCAATCACATTGTACTATCTCGGAACAATTGGCATAACTGTCATTAGAGATTTTGGATTAATGTTTTCTTTGAATGGTTTCAAAGAGGACTTCTAGATCTACAATTTTCATGAGATCTTGAAGGCAAATTGCAACATCCCACTACCACAAGATACATACCCAAACATTCAAGAATATTCAAGTACATATTCTACGATAATGGCATG
>JANSVA010000005.1:40563544-40580604 GCA_025504915.1 Erythroxylum reticulatum
TGCATGTTTCCATTTTTCTGCAAACCAAAAACAACGTATACAGAGTATGCACATATCCATTTCTGCAATTATTTCCATTCACTTCATTTAACAAAAACCAATTTAGTCAAGTTCAAACATCAACAAAATACCATTAAATTGTTACCAAAATGACTTACTTGGTTTAACAATGCTTGCGGCAGTATGGGTGAAAAGTGTACAGAGAGAGGTGTTTCAGTTTTGGTAAACAAGAAGAAATTTGGTTTTGTTTAACTATGCTTTCGGTGAAGAGACAACAACAAAGGGAAAGAGCTGCACCGAACCCATACGTGGCTATATTGCATGTTCTATAAGTGTCATTGCTCACTACTGCCACATGTCACAATTTCACTGGTTTATTATTATTATTATTATTATTATTATTATTATTATTATTATTATTATTATTATTATTATTATTATCTAAAAAAATATTCCAAATATTCAAAAATTCCCATAATTTCACAAAAAAATTTGAAATAATCAGATTATGCTCTAAATAAATTTTTAGCTAAAATAATTTACCAAAAATTTCAAAATATATCAAATTTTTCGAAAATTTCTAAAATTCACCAAAAATTTCGAAATAGTAATAACATTCTCCAAATAAATTTTTAACGCAAAAAAAAATTCAAAATTTTCATTTATGAACCAATTTACCCGGAAATGCCAATGAATGCATGTACAATCATATGACTGTGCAAAATAAATCTGTATGTTACTGTTAATTATGCATAATGTGCATTTTCCTAATTTCTCATAATTTTCCATAATTCACAATTATAGCCTTAACATAGGTAACGAGATGTTACACAAATTCTATCATTTAGAGGGTCAAAATAAGACTAGATGATAAAGTCAGGTGAATAGTGACCAGATGATATGACGTCATCAGACGAAGTGCTCTCACTAGACGAAGCGCTCTCACCAGATGAAGTGCTCTCACCAGACAAAGTACTCTCACCAGATGAAGCGCTCTCGCCAGACAACACGTCATCACCAGACGATACGTCTGGTGTCCTTATCAGACGATACGTCATCAACAGACGATACGTCTTCACCAGACGATATGACCTCATCAGACAATATGATGTCATCAAATGATACAAATTATACTCCTAAGTATCTCCCCTTATAAGGATCAGAACTTTTGACTTCGACATCCAAAAATTTCACACTATATACTGTTGGAAAGCTAGAAAGATAGTCTACAATTTCTAGAAGACAACTTTTCAAATTCATCCTAGATTAATCTAGATTTTTCCCTGAACTCAGAACATAAATTTTCCCTTACAGAAGACTTGAAATTTTGCATTTTGTAAACTTGGAATGTCCTGAGCTTAACCATTCAGTTACCAAATTGAATTCATTAAACTCTCAAATCTCAACTTATTTGTCTCATTACATTCAACTACATCTGACCAGTCGTAATTCCTATCTTCCTTTCCATAACATCTCACTTAAGCGTACGTATACACACACACACACACACACACACACAATTTATGTTCAAAAACCATCTGCTCAAGCTGATAATCATCTCAATATCATCCATACATAATTCATATTTCCTTAACCAAAGAAGAATAAAGTTTTACAAATATTTAATGGCATTCCAAGCCACATTACATCATCGTCTCAAAGTCTCAAAGTCTCAAATTACAGAAGGTTCTTGAACAACAAACTTGTTGCTTTCCCAAAATCAACTTTGACTACAAATTAAACAAATATAGAGATATTCCTTTAGGCTCTTGATCACTTGACCTCTTAGCTATTACCTGAAGATGGGATAAAAAGGGGTGAGCTTGATAGCTCGTGGGTAACAAGTTTATAACAAAGAATAAGCAAAATCGCTGAATTGTTCTTTTTATCTTGTAAAAGTCATAATAAATTTATAAAGCGATTTTGTTCTCAAGTCTCGGTCAAAATTTACAATCTCATCTCCAAAACTTATTGTTAAATATCATCACATTGCATAACATATGCATTTAAACATCACTACAGGACACTCAAATTATGCAGCAAACTTAACCATTCAAAGATGCAATGCACAAACAAATGGCTCGAAGGTTCCATGGAAATAGAATGGAGAAACCAAAGTTTATCCCATAAACAAAATGAGTCCATTTTTCGGAGCTCATATGCCTTAAACAGGCAGCTGGGAGAAGGATATTGTCAACGTGCACGTGACAAACATAATGGTTCCACTCTCACCCAAACAAAAGCACATAACCATGCTCAAATCATTTTGTCATATGCTCATACTTTCATGCCTTCACATCTTTTCATTCATACATAATGCCATGACATGTTTCAAGGCATAACATGAATATTTAAAAACCATTTTTCATTTCATCATCAAAATTCATGTACAACATGTAGCAATTTCTCAAGCACTCGAAATCATTTAAAACAACATTTATGAAGTAATTGAAAACATTTTACTTTCTTTATTTGTAAAAACGTTAATGGCTTATAACTCTATTATAAACAAGTAACCCACCTTGATTTTCTTGCTTAAAGACTTGCTCAAAATGCCTCTCCTCCTACTCCTTTTTCCTCTTTGATCCCTTGGTTCTTCACCAAATGATGAGTTTCTTGGCTCTAATTGAAGCTTTAACCTTCCTCTTCCTTTTTTCCTTCTTGCTCCACTTCAAAATCTCTCTCAAAAGTGAAGAAATGAAAAAACCTTGGCTCAACTCTTTTCTTTTTCTCTCTTCTCTTTTTCGTGCTTCTCTCTCTTCTCTCTTTTCTCATCCATGCATCTAGCTTCTTTTAGAATGCTTGGCAACAAATCTTCTCCCCTTTTATACCCTTCAATGCCTTAAGACTTTATAACTTAAGTGATGTTCCAACAATGCCCCTCCTCTCCTTTGGTCTTCCCATTTTGCCCCTTCTTTTATTTACCTCCTAACTCCTTTAATCTTCTTAAACACTATATTAACTCTAACTTAATTCAAAGCTTTCCATCTAATTTCAAATCTTGATTTATTCCCATCAAATTAATGACTCAGTTCTAAAAATAATGAAACAAATAAATCAATAATAATTGAAAAAATTTAAGATCCAACAAATCTAATATTATTTAACTGTGATAGTTAAACATGAATCACCTATACGAGATCTCAAATTTCATTACAAAATTGAGCAAATATATAACTCTTACCATGTGTATAAAATTGATTGAAAATGGATTAATATAAGTCAAAAGATCCATACTTACATTTTGTAAGACCCTAAAGTTTATGTAAGATCATAATATATGCTCATAACTCTCGTCTTTTTCTTAAAATTTAGATTCAATATTTTCTATTTTAGAATATTATCAAAGGAACTTATTTGATGCAATCTTATGAGATAATTCTGGTGAGGTAAATTAAACTAGATTTAAGATAATTTAGAATAGTGAGGAGTCATTATGATAGGTAAATCACATCAAAATGTATTCAAAAGAATTAATTATGATTACAACATGTCATTATTTCTTAATAAAATAATTAAATATGATTTCAACATGATAGAAAAAATGAGGCTAAAGAAGAATAAAGATGTGATATATGAATTCTTAAAGGCCTTTTAGTATTTTCATTCTTCCCTCCAATGAAAACCTTCTATTTTTGGTACCTGTCAATTACTTTTTTCTTTTCTTGTCAAACCTTATATCTTCTGCTAATGTTCCAGTCTAGCTCGAGTAGTGTCCTCTTATTGATTTTCCTATTCTACCCTTGAAAACTAAAACTTTGCTTCCTGGTGAATCTTCTAGCTCTCCTCAAACTCTTGCACCTATCCCTACAAATTCTCAACCTCAATTTCCACCCCCTAATCCAAACAAACTTGCCAACTCTCACCACCTGAACCCCCTTCTTCCAGCCCTAACCTGAAATTGATCCTCACATTTCTCCTTCTGTTGCTAGCCTACCCAAGAAATCCTATACTCAGGTTGTAGGGGATTCAAATTTGAGTTTAAAACTCTCGTATATACCTCCTATAAACTCTCAAAGCTAGAGCATAATTATGGAATGCTCCTCTTCTAAGATTTTTCTTTGACAAGAGGATCTCTTTCCCTGTTATGAAAAATTGGGCTTGGAATAATTGGAAATCCTTAGGATTCAAAGATATCCTTGTGAATGATCAGGATATATTTTTCTTCAAATTCTATTGTAAATCAGATGCTACAAGAGTGTTAGAATTAGGGCCTTGGCATGTCAATAACAAACCATTTCTTCTTCATTATTGGATACTAGGGGTTGATTGCTAGGAGATTAAGCAAACCAATATCCTAGTATGGATGTGCATTCACGACATTCCCCTTGAATATTGGACTACATATGGTTTAAGTTATCTAGCTAGCTTTATGGGGAAACCTATCTGCATAAATCAAGCCACAACAGAGACAAACAGGATCAACTTTACTAGAGTGTGTGTGGTGGTTAATGCAATGACATATTTACCTGATGAAATTCCTTTGCTTAGATTGAATGATGATATGGAGCTTGTTGAAGATATTGTTAAGGTCACTTATGCTTGGAAGCCTCCAAATCTTGCATCTAAAAAGTCCTAGAAACCCACTAAAAGGGCATTCAAATATGGTTTTTCCATTAACATTGATAATAATGATAATATTCAGAGCAAATCAGTTTCTATTTTAGCTTCAGATGATGGAGTTACTACCAACTTCTCTACTGACCAATCATACATAATCAACCATCACAACATTTCTAAGGATTTAGCTCTTCCCACTTTGCCATTTTTTGATCCTCGTGCCATTTTCTGATCCTCGTGCCAATACCAACATTCCCACTAAATTTGAAGACCAATTTAACTTTGATACAATTTCTGGAACTATGGCAATCTCAACATCCAACTCTTTTGAGCAGATAAGTGAACCTTCCAATGACCATCTCATTAACATGATAAAAGAGTCTTCTACAAATGTTAGTTTGGAAGTTCCTAATTTTGATAATCTTGCAACCTCTCTCCACACTAATCCTGAGCAATCAACAAAAAATTTTAATCCTTACCCTTTCTGCTCTACAACTCCTATAAAAGATCTCATTTCAGTTGATCCAAACACTAAAATTTCTAGCTTTCAACATGTCAAAAAGGGAGGATCAAGTAGCAGGAAAAGGTCCTCTTTGGGCCCTATATTATGAATATATCAGCATGGAATGTCAGAGGTCTTAAATCCCCTGAGAAAAAGATTTTGTTAAAAGACTTCATCTTTTAAAATAAGCCCATCTTGCCAAGCATATTAGAGTCTTGAATAAAGCAGGATAAATATGATCTGCTATACCTTTTGACAATGGATTGGAAACTAATCCATAATTATAGTAACCACCCAAATGGTAGGATTCTTATAGTTTACGATTCAACCAAACTTTCAATTCTTAACATCTTCACCACTGCTCAAATTGTCCATTTAGAAGTTGTCCTTCTTGAGCTGAAAAATATAATTCATATCTCACTAGTGTATGCTTTCAACTACCCCCTCCAAAGATGTAATTTATGGAGTAATCTTGGAAACTTCATATCTCACTAGTGTATGCTTTCAACTACCCCCTCCAAAGATGTGATTTATGGAGTAATCTTAGAAACTTCATATCTCATTAGTGTATGCTTTCAACTACCCCCTCCAAAGATGTGATTTATGGAGTAATCTTAGAAACATTACTTCTATCACCAACACCCCATGGCTCATTTTGGGTGATTTCAACTCAACCAGGTCCTCTAATGAATCAGAAGGAGTTACAGTCCAAAGACAACAATATGTGGAATTTAAGAAATGCCTTGATGACATTCAAGTTTCATATTTACCTTTTGGACCTACTTTACTTGGAGTAACATACAGACTGGTTCCTCATTCATCAGAAGAAAACTTGACAGATCCCTTACCAACTTGGGCTGCTGGTAAAGATTTCTCCACTCATTTTCACTCCCAACTCCAAGCTCTTGGATTTTCCCTCCATTATAACTACCTTTGGAGGTCCCAATCCCTCACACTGTCCTTTTAGAATTATAACTTTCTTGTTGATCTTGCACGTTTCCAGGAAGCGGTAGAGAGGGGTTCTCATTTTTGCTTTACTAGCACTAAACAATATATTCTCATGAGGAAATTCCAATCTATAAGGGATGAGATTAAACTATTTCACAACTAAAATATTGGAAACACCTCTCATCTTATTTCTGTTGCTAAAATAGCACTGGACATTGCGGAATCTAAGGTCTATAACAATCCTTATTCCAACTTCTTCAGTGACTAGAAGAAGCAGGATCTAAAAACTTATTATCAAGCCTTGAAATTCTATAACTCTCATATGAAGAAAAGATCAAGGACTCATTAGTTGCAACATGGAGATCAGAATACTACTTTCTTCCATAAGGTCATCTCCTCTAGAAACAATTCTAGCAAAATCCACTCCATCTACTACTCGAGAGCTACATTGGATTCATAAACTCAAATCATCAAGGTTGAGGAGGAACATTTCACAATTCTCCTTGGTTCAGCTTCCATTGTTAAATCTTCCACTAGATTTACCAAAGAGATTGTTTAAAATCCAATTACCAATCATGATTTCAATTCTCAGTCAGGATTTCAATGCTTTATCAACTCCAATCACCATTCAAAATATTAATCAGGTTTTAAAACCTTGTACCCTAAAAAATCCCCGGGCCCAGATGGATTCAATGCCAACTTTTTCTTCAAAACATGACATATCACCAACAAGATAGTAGTGGATGTTATCTTAGAGTTCTTCAACAATGGCAAGCTATTAAAAGAAATTAACAACACTTTCATTACTTTGATTCCCAAAGGGAATAATTCTATTAGCTTTAATGATTATCGATCAATTGCTAATTGCAACACTATTTATAAGGTTATCTCTAAAGTGTTAGCACTAAGACTTAAAGTAGTCATCCCAAACTATATATATCACAATCAAGGTGCCTACATCCCCGAAGATCCATTGTAGACAACATTTTCATTGTGCAAGAACTTTTCAGAAATTATACCAGGAAAAGAGGTCATAAGATCTGCACCTTAAAAGTGGATTTCTAAAAGGCATATGATATGCTAGATTGGAATTTCAGTATCAATACGCTTCATACATTTAGATTTGTAATAACCTTCATCAATTGGATACAACAATGTATCAACATAGTTTCTTTCAAAATCTTAATAAATGGGGTTCCTACAAAGACAATCAAAGGAAGAAAAGGAATCAGACAGGGGGATCCAATATCCCCTATCTCTTCTCATTAGCTATGTAGATTCTTAATAGACTACTAATCAAAGTAGTGGACAGAGATCCCAAATTCAGGTATCATGGTAAATGCAAAAAGCTTAACATTATAAGTTTGAGTTTTGTTGATGACCTATTCTTATTCTCTAAGGCTGAATGTAATTTTATCACTTCACTCAAAAATACTCTCCATTTATTCACCAACATGTCTAGTTTGTCTATCAACTACAATAAGAGTGCCCTTTACATCTTTATAAGTGCTTCCAACATAACTTTTACTCTTTCTTCTATTTCTAGTTCCAAAGTTCAACAACTACTAGTTTTTCATTTTGATATATTGATTTTCAGCTATGAATCCCTCATTTAGTGATTACAAATACCTTGTAGACTGAATCACAAACAAAATTAGTTGCTGAAGCCACAAGAAACTATCCATAGCTGGTAGAGCTCAACTCATCAATTCAAGCCTATCTTCCATGACAGTTCACTGGGTATCCCAGCTACTCTTTCGTAATTGTATTATCAAAAGAATTGACAAAATGCTTAGAGACCTTCTTTGGTCTGGATATAGAATCCAATTCAAAGTAGGAAAGGTTAAATAGGCAGATATGTGTTTGCCTAAGAAGCAAGGGGTCTAGGTATTTTGAACACCAAGTTGATGAATCTTTCCATGCTTAACAAGAAGATTTGAAGGTTGATCCAAGATAGGCAATCCATATGGTGAAATGGATTAATTTTTTCTACATCTAAGATAAGCCTTTGTGGGATTTCCCCTTTCCTAATAATGCATCATCTTTTGTAAAGTACATTGGAAAGGATAGAGATAAACTTAAGTCTCACTACAAATTCCTAACAGGCAATGGAGAAGTTTTCAAGTTCTGGACAAACCCCTGGTTTAATCAGGATCCCCTGCATTCAGTGCTGGATCTTTAGCTTTTCAAGAACCATAATTCTAGCACTCCATAACACTAACTGCTTTTCAAGTTTAACTTAATCAATCTCCATCTTTACTTTAACAGGAAAATTAGACAAAACTTTATAGACATTAAAACAATTTGGACTTTTCTCTACAAGGTCAACCAAGTTGGTTTACATAATAGAGCACCCCTAGGTTCCTTGGTACTAGGTGTTATGGTGCAAGAATCATAATTCCAGACATGCACACACTCTTTGGTAAGGTTTTAAACTAAAGTTGGCTACAATGGATAGGATTGGTAAATTTCTGTGATTCCTAATTGGTGTTCCCTATGTTGAACTCATGATCATCTCTTCTTCTCTTGCTCCTATTTGACTACTATTTGGAAATCCATATTGGCACATTGTGGCATTTTTAATCCTCTAATTGATTGGTTTGACATAACAACATGGAGTACTCAAAGCAGAATTATGCCTGAGGGGAATCGTTTGTTATTTTTCATATCCATTTCATACATTGTTGCGGGTACTTTGAATGAAAGAAATGATAGAATTTTCAAATTAGCTTCCAACTCTCTGCAGGTCATATTGAATTCCATTTTCAATAGAATTAGAAGGCACTTGCAACTATACAAAGATAAGCATAAATTCAGCAACAAAATCCTCATGGATTAGAATGTCTTTTGAACTAATTTGTTGTCATTCTGAGCTAACCTGATACTTTGTTTGTTCTGCGCCTTATATAGTCTTGCCTAAGAGTGGCTGATATGTTTTAACTTGCTAGCTTTTGTGCCGATATGTATTTTCATTTATTTCACTCAATGAATTACCTTTATTAAAAAAAAAAGCAATTATTTGGGTAGTTGTTTATGTTAGTTGACAAAATAATAAAAGAGAAGGATTCCTTAACATATAAATAATAAAATTACAATATCCTCTCGTGTGTGTATGTCGACTTTACTTTATATTAATTTATATTAAAATCATAGAACATATTTTAGAGACTTGATTAAATATTAAATTTTGTATATCTTAAGACAATATTCACGTAATTTTATTAATGATAATGAATTCATATTTAATGTAGATTCATTACAAAAAGAAAGCATAATTCTAATGATAAGAATTTTATTTTGTTTTTGAGTATTTGAGGAAGATCTATATAGTGAAGAATTTTAATTATTCTTGAAAGATGGCACCGTTGTTCAGTGTTTTATGGACTTATGGTTCAAAAAAGTGAAGTTATGTTTGCTTTGATAAAATTATATTTACGAATTGTATGCAAAAACAACTGTAATTCTTCCATTATGAAAAGAATAGTTGTAGTATATATATTCAATATAAAAGATAATTAAATTTTCATTGAAAAGAAATTAACAACGCAGGAGTTTTGCATGCATCTCAATTAAAAAGGAATTAATCCTAATTATTATAAGGATATATTGTTAAATTAATTAAAGTATACAATTTGATCTGAATGCTAAATTAACATTTAATTAGAAAGCTCATTTGGCAAAATTTTAATTGCAGAACTTATTATGATTCAAAGAAACTCTTTTTTAATACTAGATCTTGAATTCTGAGTTGCATAAACCCCATAAATTTATACTTAAATATATTAGATTAGTGTTAACTTCAACAAATGAGTCACTTCTTTGTCTTGGAATTGTTAGTTTATTGAGTAATTTAATACACATCCAAAAATAAAAACTGTTAATTCTTCTTTTATGAAACAGAATCGCTGCCAAAAATAGTAGCAAAATAAAATCAAATTGCTGAATATAATGTCTAAAAGAATATCGAATATCAAATTAATAGGGGAAAAGGTTTACAATTTTTGAGATCTAGTTCATATTAACTACATAATAGGAAAATTAAATTTTTTTAAAGAAAATAAAAAATCAAGAATAATATTATTAAAAATTGATCAATTTATTAATTGATCGGTCAATTTTTATATATTAATAAATTCTTATAAATCAAAATAAATAAATTAATGTTTATTTAATTTTTTATTTAAACTTCAGAATAGTTTTTTCATGTATATTTTAAATTATTTGTTTTTATTTAATTTATAGGCGGTTTTATATCAATTTAATACTAATTAGACCTTTTAAATTTTAAAGTTCTTATTTTAGTTGATTAGATTTTTAAAACATTAATAATTAGTGATAATGGTAATTAAACAGGACAAGTTTGAGGTTTTAATCAAACAAGAAGTTAAAAAAGCGTTAGGTATTCAATTGATGGGGGTGTTGTAGCGATGAATAAGATCGACTCTTGTTCGTAACCAGTCGTATATAGTTTTCACTTGCGTAAGTGCACGTCACGTTTTTAACACCATAAAGAGAGAGACTAAGTTAAGAAGAAAAATCATCAACCCCAGAAGACGAGACACGACTCTCAAATTATACAAAACGAGTTCCAAATAACCCAAATTGAATCGTACCAACACAGTAGCTGACCTGCGCTGAGCGGATAGAGGTGTGATCCAATCAAGATATACAACAGTCTCATCCGCTGATGAAAGACTATTCTGCAGGAAGTTGATCAGATTTTACCAAAGCTATCCTTGTTAACCCAATTCTCCATCGAATAAGAGCCATCTAAAATAACCATTTACAGGCAACTCAACAAACTACTCGACTTTCAAGCAATTAATTAGGCTCTCTTTTGTTTCTTCACTTAATATGCAATCACCAAATACAGAAACAGAAGACAAAGAGGAAAAGAACAAAAGAATTAGTTGACCTCGCCATTACGAAACGACATAGAACCGCTAGCAATTGAATTAAGGAGTGGTCTGATGAAGAAGAGGAGTTTAACTGAGGCCAATCCTCCTCCACCAAACCGGACTGACTTAAACAGTTCTATAACCAGTTTTACAAAACAAACATTTTGATATAGGATCAATCCAACCAGTTAGTCGGCTACTACTTACTAGTTAACTCTATGAATTCAATCAGACAGATTAAATAAAAAAAGGAATGCTAGTCCATAATAATAAGATTTTGTTAACATTCCCCTTCAATTATGAAAATGTGACTAATATATACTTCCTCACCATTATATTTCTCAAAGCGAAGAGTGAGGAGCACTTGCACGTAACTACCACTATTACCAGAAAACGAAGGTACTTATATCACTTATGCTCGTACCCAATATCATTTATTTTTCCAACGTATATAATAAAACATTTAACATTTTCAAGTTCAAATTTGATGCCCGAGAGTCTCAGAGGAAAAAGAAATTAAGGATGCAAAATAGCATTAAAAAATGTTATCATACGATCACAAAAAAGGGGATGCCAGCTGACATCTGCTTTTTCTTCTTTATTTGCTTGATTAAGGAAATAAGATTTCATCCTAGTTCTCTTGCTTTATGTCAAGCTCAAGTAGTTTAACACGTCTTCTTCACTTCTGATTACATCAAGTAGTTTAATATGTCTTCTTCACTCACAATCTGTTCTCTGAGATACTGATACACATACTTGATGTAATCAGAAGTGCTTGATCTCTCTCCTACACAGCCATTCAATCCAAAACATAAATCCCCCAAGATTAATTAGCACATGAAAGCAGTGAAATGGGGCAAGCATATAAAGGACATAGACTCATAGTGCATGCATGTAGAGTACATCTCCAACTAAGTTAAGCATTCACTGACTGATTTTATACTCTATTAGGTAAAAGCAAAAATGTCTTTATGTAGAATCTAGAATCCATTGCGAAGCTAGTACAAATGAATCTGCACCAGTTATGCTCAGCACATCACCTAATTACCGCAGTAATTCAGATGGACTCCATTATTTAGAAGCTTACATCATTGCCTGCTAATAATATCTGCATCAAACATCTCTACCCAAACCAGTGAGATCAACCCCTCCAGAGTCACGCCCTCTCGGTTTGTGCGAGTCTTCGATTGGTATTTCTCGCCTGGTAGAACATGATGGTCCTGAAGATAAAGTGTTAGTATCATAAAAATCGCCAAAAACATCAAAAAGACTCCTTTTCATCTCTTCAGCCAATCCTCGAAAATGGTTGAAACTCCTCTGGAGGTGGTGTTCGATATCTTCAATATCACTTCGAAGCCCAGAGAACTCAAATGGTCCTCCTCCGCTCTTGAACTTTTGGCCCCCGGAGACAACAAGGTCCGTGACATCATCTTCGGTGTACTCTTTGTCGGACTTGATCACTTCAACAGGCCTAATTCAAATCCCACAATTATATTGAAAACAAGACAGCATATCATTCAGAGATTACAGTAAACACCTTAGGTTCAATACTAATTGCAATACGTAACCCTCGCCCTTCACAATCACAGACATAATCAATAAAAGAAAAGGCAAGTAAAATATCCCATTAAACAGAGGATGAAGAATTACTTTCCGACGCAGTTTCTGAGAATCTCCTCTGTTTTCTCGCACTTCCTCAAGAACTTTCCAGGCTCGACCTCCTCGGTTCTGCACTGAGACCTTACCACCGTCCTGGTGGAGCATCCTTCCTTGCTATTGAAGCCAACGGTCGTGTTTTTCTCGTCGCCATCACCGGCCGATGACCTCGATTCGTCATCCACCCATACCCAACCCATCGTTGATTTGGTAGATTCCAAAGGGCAAGATTGTCAATTCAGTCTTCTTCTCTCTTCTCGCCTGCTCTAGAGTCGAAATCTAGCGTTTGCCTTGTTTTAATCTGACATCATCTTAAAGTTCTTTGCTTCGGAGTTGCTTCGTGTAGTTAAACCCTTGAAAAGGTGACGCGTGGCAATTTAAGTATAAGAACCTTTTTTAGCTAAAATTATAAATTATAAATTTTTTATCAGTTTATGTATATTTTATTTAAAAATAAATTTGATAATTGTTTAATAAATATTTTAATTTATTTTATTAATAAATATTATTCATAAGATTAAAATAAAATATTTAATTATAAATCGAGTTATAAATGATTGAGCTTGTTAAAAATGTCATTACTCTTAAGGGGGCGTTAAGATATCATTTGAGCTAGGTAACCGTGAGCAAGCGACTAGGCTGAGGCGTTGCATGTTTTTGCATATTTTGGTAGCAAATCAAATCAATAAATTAATTAATTAGTACGCAATTAGAAATTACAAATGCATTATCTAATTATCTCAAATATCATTACTTAGTGAACAACACTGCTTACTTTTGGAGTTCCAAAGGGCCCAACCTACAAATTATATACGTAGAGATGTAGTAGATGAAATCGTGTATACCAATGCTCTAACCCTATGCTGGTCCAATCTCATCCCGGAGATGTAGTCATGTACTTTAACGGATATAGTGAGTGTTACAAAGTTAAGAACTTGCGTTTTCTTTTCAATGCTGACTTTTGTTGCAGGACAGTCTGAGCCAAAGTTCGTTTCCCTTCTCTGTTCAGCCCAAAGAATATAGTTCGATAGTTAATGTTGCTTGGAACAATCCCATTATCCATCATTTCGTTCAAAAGCTGCATAGCTTCTTCTGATTTTCCTATCTTACAGAGACAACTAATGAACATTGAGTAAGTTTTGAAATCAGGCATAGGACCTTTCAGCTTCAGAGAATGGAAAACTTTCCAAGCTTCTGCAACATTGCCAACATTCATGTAACCACGAATAAGTGCTGAATAAGTAACGATTGTTGGTTCGTGACCCTCGTCCTGCATTTTCAGCAAAATTTCCAATGCTTTCTCCGTCTGCCTCTCTTTGAAGAAATAGACTATCAGGGACGTATAAGCATGAACAGTTGGACGGAAACCTGCCTGTTTCATAGCTTCCATCTTAGATAATGCCTCTTCTAATCGCCCTTGACGTAGCAAGGCATGCATGAGGCTTCCATAAGTATACTGAGCCAATGCAGGTTGCTCTGCCATAACCTTATCAATCAATGATGAAGCTTCTTCCAAGCTGCCTGCACGACAAAGCGCCCTGAAGTACATAGAATAACTGTGTGTCCGTGTGAAGCCAACTTTTTGGAGAGTTTCCATGCATCTTCTGGCTTCTAACAGCTTACAAGATTCACTTAAGCAAAGGAGATAAGTTTCAACCAATTCTTTGTCTGGGATATGTCCTGCCTGAATCATCTCTTGAAATATTTTGATGGCCTCAACAGTCTTCCTACCTTTTCTCCCACAAAGACTGATAATCAAAAACTTGTAGGTACTGGTAGTTGGGTTAAAACCACTGGCTTTCATCTCATGGAAAAACTTTAGAGCAATCTCTGTTAGACCTGCTCGGCCATATTGCATTATCATGATTGCCCATGTATCTGATGTTAACAGGCTGCCCTTTCTCCTCATCTCATAGAAAAGGTCTCTCATGTGTCTGAAATCCTTCCCACATCCTGAAAGCTTGATAGCCATGTTGTACGTTTCGGAAGTGTGGAAATAACCACTTCGCTTTCCTATCCATGAAAAGAAATGCAATGCCATATTACTATGCATCCTGCTATTACGCATGATTTCCACGACAACTTCTGGCTTGAACTGAATGGAACTTTTCTCCAGTGCTTCTTGAATGACATTCCATTCCTCTGAAGAAGATAAAATTCTACAAACTTCATGTAAATCCTGTTGATTGCAAGCCTTTGAAAGTGGCTTGAACAAGTGGCTCTCCGTCTTTTCTTGCTTTGATTTGTATTGAATTGACTCCTTATGGGGTTCCAATTCCACAGGTACATCACTATTTGATGCCTCGCTGTCACGAAAGTGAAATTCACACATGTCCTGCATCTGTTTCAATTTTTTAATATTATCTATATCCCCTCTTTTCTCCATGAAAGATATAGCCCACTTGAATATTGCCTGATGAATGAATGTCCCAGAAGCCTGCATATGATGCAAAACGTTCCATATTTCATCCGATTTTGAAACTTTGCAAAGCTCCTTAATGAGTATAAAGTACTGTTTCCAAGTGAGCTTGATTCCCTTATCCTCCATGGTCTTAAACACTTTCCACGCTTCCGATATATGGCTTTGACGAATGTGACCTATTACCGTGGACATAACTGCCATGCTATCCATCTCAGGCCCTCTTTCCAGCATCTCATTGAATAGCTGGTAGCCTTTGTCATATTGACTTACATGGAAAAGCTGTTGCATTAACTCGGTGTAGGTCGAAGTTGTGGGCAGATACCCAGATTCTCTCATGTTTTCAAATAGATCAAGTGCTTTAGGAATTTCTTTCCTCCTTAAATACCCATTAATCATAATCCCATAAACCTTCTCGTCAACAATATTCATTTTTCTCATTATCTCAACTATGTCCGAAGCATCCGTGATCCTATTAGCCTTAACTAGTCCTTTCAACAAAGTCTTGAAAAATTCTTTGTCAATCGGTGTTCGTTTATTTTTGAGCTCACGGATTAATTCTAAAGCATCCTTAATTCTCCCAGCGACGCAAAAACTCTTGAGTACACAAAGGTGAACTTCACGTTCAGGAATCTTTGAAACACCAACCATGCTCTCGGAGACAAATTTAATTGCATTAACATCTCCTAACTTTGCCATGCAGTTTAGTAACATTTTGGACAAACTTCGATCGGGTGCAATCCTCTTCTGGATCATCTCCTTATAAAGTTCCCATGCTACCTCACCTTTTCCAACATTGCAAAGAGAATGTAATAACATCTTGTAAGTTTTCAAGTCAGGCTCTTGCGCAGATTTTCTCATCTTCTCAAATAATAACAAGGCTTTGCCAATCAACTTTGCCTTCCCATACTGGGAAATAAGAATGGTCCAAGTCTTAATATCCTTTTCACACGAGTTCTTCTCCATTTCCGCAACCAAATTATCTACCAGGCCAAAGTCTTTCGCTTCTCCAGCTATATACAGCATGGTGTTATAAATCTCAGTCGTATGACAAAATCCATCTTTCTTTTTCACATAATTGAAGAATCCAAAAGCTAAATGCGGCACTTTAAAGCATCTCTTCAACACTTTCTCAACAACCTCAGGTTCAAACTGAAAACTAAGACCTTCTAAACGGTCCTCCATTGAAAAGGCTCCATTTTTGGCGCGAACAATACCTGTGATCTCGTGAACTATCGGGCTAACATCGATTTCAACCGTATCTCGTATCGGGGTCTCTTTGCGAGTTGATGGAATCTCCTCCTGGATCAATCCCTTATTCAGCTCAACATTTTCACAAACAGTTGGTGCGCTATCTTTCAATTGCTCAAATAAGTCATTCTCCTTTAAGTGGGTTTCTTTAGATATCTCAGACGACGCCTTATCACGAATGTCAGTTCCTAATATATCAGCAATCTCTTGAAAGAGTGAGTTAATGCTTTCAGTTTCGTCTTCTTTCAAATTTGGTTCCTTGTTTCTATTCCAGCGGGAAGGTTTTGATGATCTAGACAGGCTTGAAAGGTGAAAGGTCTGGTGCTTGTAGAGTTGGCTATTTGAAAGTTGAAAGCTTGGATATGGACACAAGGATAGGAGTCCGATTATACACCTAGTTGTTTTTACATTAACCCTCCATGAAACGAACATAACCATTCTAAACGTAACAAACAGATTTATCTTTCAAGAGAGGGAACTTTCATAAAAGAACGCTGACGAAGGTCCACTGATAAATTTCCCGGTGAATTGTACATTACATTTAGCCATTTGTTAATCGGGAAAGTAATTTTTTTATAATTTAAATTATTAAGTTTGATTGTTTTTTTAAATAGTTAAGAAAATAAAAACATTAATTTAAAGAAAATAGTAGCACTTTTCTTATATTCTAAATCATCACGCTTTCTTTAGTATTTAGATTACTTTCTTCAAGAATTTAATCTAAAAATTGTACTGACCAATTTAACCCCTCCTTCTCTCTCAACTCTACGACTTTAAAATATATAAATTTCAAATAAATTTTGATTTAATAATTAAAAATATATAA
>JANSVA010000005.1:40583114-40599758 GCA_025504915.1 Erythroxylum reticulatum
TTTCAAATAATAATGAGTGACTATTTTTCAAATAATAATGAGTGACTATTAATATAATGACTTTCTGATGGTCCTTTATACAGCGTCATCTTATTATTGAAGTCGTTGTACTATTAATACAATGATATGTCTATACATACATATACAATGAAGATCCAATGACATAACTATATTATTGTATTTCAAATAGTACATAAGCTAATTCACTCGTTACTATTTGAAAGTATATATATATACATATATATATATATAGAGAGAGAGAGAGAGATTAGTATTTAATTTGAAATGCAAAATTTTATAATAAGGATAGTTATTTTTTAAGAAATTAACTTTATAACAAGAATCGTGGACAACAATTTGCAGAGTTTTGTATCTTCACAATTCATCCATTAAGGCCATTTTACCCCTAATTTCGTTCCAAGTCTCATTCTACTTTACATGTAATAACTTACATTATACCAGTGAAGTAAGCTTCACCAAGCTATCACTGGTTTGCTAATAATACTCCTTTACAATGTAAGTTTCTAGGCTAAATTTCATGTGCGGTTGGTTAGCTATTAGTTGCTCCCTAATTATGCTGCTTGTACTGTACCTGTATGCACTTATTGTCTCCTTGGTGAAGATCCTTTTTTTCTTTTGTACCAAATGTTACATATTGTATTGTCGATGGTCGACTTAAGGATAGTTCATTCTGGTTCTTTTTTCCTATGATTTATGTAGCACCAATGTATTAGGTCTTACTAAGTTAAAGAAGGTATAAGGGGTAACAATTGACCAAAATTCTTATGAATATCAACAAGTGAAGAGTAAGTGTTTTATTGTTTCTTCATCTTGATTACACAACCCACTCATGTCAAAAACTCTGAAATATTTCTTCACTTTGGATAAGGTACTTAGCCTCTCTTTTAATTAAAAACATATTAACATTGAGGCTTCTGGGAAAATATGTTTAAACCACATTAATTTGTTTATAGAGCTTTAATGGTTGCTCACATCAGTAATTGCTTACAGGAAAATCACCATTGTTTTTGCATTTCCATTTGATCTAGCCTAACCAATTGTATTAGTAGGGGTTGAGCGTAGATTAAGCTAAATAACACATTCCTATGTGAAATTATTATGGCATTTTTTTGGTATTAACGGTTTTAGACATGTCAAGTCTCGAACCTTATTCAATGGTCCCATCCTTAACTAAGTGTCATTCTAGAAGTGAGTTTTGGTTCCATTCTTAACTTAGTGTATAAATTTAACTCTAAATTTCTACTTGAGTTTAAACAACTGAGTCATGGTCCATGAGAACTTAGTTTTTGGATTTAACAACTAAAAGCTTTAATTCTTTATATAATTCTCATGGATGTAGTGCATCGATAAGGAATTCTTGTTATTCATAATTCTCCACACTCTTTTGAGCATTAGGATTTGATTTATGATCTTGATAGGTAGAATTCTAAGCCCTTATTTTTTATCCTTGCACAGATCATTCCAATTGACTTTTATAGTAAATTTCCCTTCCATATTTGCTTTCCATAAGAATCTTCTTAGCACTTGTTCAATTAGTTTTAAGATATTCTTAGGAAACCAGATATGTAAGCTCTAATATATATGTAGGTTATTAAGGAATGATTTCATAAGACGTAATCAACCTACACTAGATAAGCTTTTAGGCTCCATCTGGAAGTTCTTAACTCTATCTTCTCTAAAAGTGGCTTAAGATTAGTGTAAGATGGTCTTCTTATTGTTATTGGCACTTGAAGATAGTTATTGGAGGCTTGAATGATTTAATTCTTACAATTTGAGGTAGCCATTCTATATTGTCTTTAACATTTGAAGAGATGATAAGTTAGCTTTTTTGCTTATTAAGAGCTAATACATATAAAGAGTATAATAAATTGAGGACAGTCATAAGTAAACTTATCAATTTGGGGTATGTATTTTGGAAAAAAAGAATCAATTCATTAGCAAATGAAAAACTTGAAATTCTCAAACCTTTACATTTGAAATATAATTTAAAGTTGTAATCCCTATTAATCGTACCCTTAATTAACCTTACAAGCACTTCATGCTAGGGTGAATAGATAAAAGGATAAGGTTTCCCATATTTAGGTCCCCTAGCTCCTTTGATCAATTTGGTTGGTTCACCATTGACAAGGATTCCATATAAGATAGTTGTGATGTATTGACTGATCCATTAGATAAATTGATTAAGGAAGTTTAAGGTTTATAAAATGTTAATAAAAAAGCACCAATCTAAATAATTATAATCCTTTAAAAGTATACCTTTATTGCATAATTCTTGTATAAATTTTTCCTTGTGTGGTTCTTAAAAAGCTCTTGAACCAATAATATGTTATTACCAATTGATCTTCCTTAGATATAAGCTCATTAGGATGGATCAATTATATGATTCAACATTGGCTTCAATCTTTCAGCTAGTATTTTGGCTATTTCTTTATAAATGATGCTACAACAAGAAATTAGATGAAATTCCCTCAAAGAGTTTGGAGATTTTACATTTGGAATGAGTATTATAAAGGTTTTATTGAGTTATTTTAACATCTTCCCTTTATTGAAAAATCCCATCATTGCTTCTATCGCTATTGTCTTTATATGGTTCTAAAGTCTTTTGAAAGAATTTCACATTAAACCCATTGGGACCTAATGTTTTATTGGTATTCAATCGGCAAAAGATTCTTTCCACCTCTAAGGCTTTAACATGTTTCATAATGTTTCTATCATGTGCATTGTCACTTGATCCTCAACAATTGATGTTATGATGTCAATAATGGATTATGCATTTGTTTTACTGTCTAAGGAACGAACAAAGAACTTGTGCACTTCCTCTTTTATTTCTTTTTTTGGTGCTTAGTACCTCTCCATTATCTTTCCTTAAGGAAAAATCTTACTTCTGTTTCTTCTCACTTGAATGGATATATTAAAGAATTATGTGTTTTTGTCTCCGTGTTTCATCCAAAGTACACTAGATCTTTGCTTGAGTAGAGAAAGATTGATCTTAGTCATGTTATTGTATTGTTGTAGGACTTATATTTCCTTATCCTGAAAATCCTTGCATTGAGGATTTTCATAAAGTGCTTTTTGTATAAAGTCAAGCTTTCCTTTTAATTAATTAAATACCAATGTATAGTTATGCTACAATTTATCTTCTTTAGCTTTTTTTAATTGCCTGTAACTTTCTGACATGTATGAATAACTTATTTTCTCTTATAGGTGTTTGAAGACCTCTAATTAGTGCTTCATCAAAACAGTCACCTCTAACAAATGAATGTTGAAATCAAAGGGGAGCTTCCTAATCTGAGTGTGAATATATTTTGAATTAAAATAGGAGTGTGACCAGAAAGTAGATGATTATTGAAGACTGCTTTGATTTTCGAGAAATTTTCTATCCACATCCCATTCTCCTAAGCTTTATCTAATTTGTTCATCATGAAATAACTTCCTTCTTGCTTGTTATTCCAAATATAAAATAACCCCTCCATTCTTGGATCCATCACCTATAAGTTGTTAGAGCATTCCAATAGCTCCTTAATGTGGTTCCTCAAGTTAACATTTCGTTAAGCTTCTGAATAACTCATCTTACAGTTAACATCCCTAACAATTAACCAAGAATGATCTATGGTCTCTCATATCTCTTTTATTTTTCTCAATAGAGATGTTCTTTGAAAATTATTTTACTCATGCCAGCTCATGTGTGAATTAGTTGCTTTTTAATTAGGACTATAATAATTTTCACTTCCTCTAGATCATTTGTGATTATAATTCTTCCATTATAGTGGTATGAATGGTTGGATTTAATTGTGTTCTCTTATTAAATAATATATGTTATTTCCTTGGAGCTATTAAGCCATCTTATGTTCTATACTAAGATGCTCATTTGGATTTTGGAGCAGATATTTTCTTCTTCCTCTTTGATCCCATCCTTGCCACCCTTTGAAAACACTCCTTAATCTAATTCTTTAATAAGCTAAGAGACAACATATTATGATCGTCAAACTTTTGTGTGCTTGTTCTTATGGGTATATGATCATTAAAGGGGTCTTCTAATGCCTTTGTAGTAGAGGGTGTGTTATTCCTATAAGGTTGTTTATTGCTAGCCAAATTCTCATTTCCTTCTTCCAAGAGTTTTGGTGCTTGGTTTTATTTATTTCCTCCATTTTAACTTTAAAGTTTCTTCTTATGAAATTGTTAGTGTCACTATTATATCTTTCCCACTGTTTTCTCTACCAATTCCATATGCTTCTTCTTCTTATAATTGTCCCTTTTGATTATTGCATTCTTCTTGTGAATCATCATATGTTACTTCATTGTTTTGTTTCCTCTCTTTGAGTGAGCTCATTGTATTTCCCTGTTTGGGAATTCCTAGTAGTAGTCTCCAAACCTATTTATTCACTAGTTTAGGTCTTCGATTGCAAGTTATTGATATGTGGTCTTCGAAGAGATTGCATCCTCATCTAGCCTCAGTAGTGAAATAGTGTCTCAAAGTTACACATTGACGTCTGTTAACATACAAACTCTAGCATAGTTAATTCTCTTTATATTTTTTGTGGCTTCATTGAGGCATAAAGACCTTCCCATAAAGCTTACTAGATGGTTGAATCTATTAGTGGTCCAATCCTCAAGAGGAATGTTATGCATATTCATCCATAATAGGGATTTGTTTCTACCCAGTTAAGTAGGTTCACACTAGGATTCTATATTTAAAGTAAGATGAGTTTTGAGTTGAAATGACAAGGACCATTCTCCAAAATTATTTTAGTTATCATAAAGTTACAAGAATTTCCTTTAATACCAAAATAATCTAAATGCCTCAAATTTCCAAAGAGAAGTATTCTTTTTCCTTGTTGAATCTATCACTTCCCTTCCTTTCCGTTACATAAGAAATTTTGCAATTTTTCTTATGATGTCCTAACACTCGATGATCAAGGATTTTGACTACATCCTTACTAAATTGCTTTTGCATTTCTAGAGGAACATGTTTTGACTTATTTTGTTTCGATTCCTTCCTATCTTCATAGAATTTGCGTAAAAGCTCATATAAAAAGTAGAATGGATCTTGAGCATTTTAGATAGCTTTAGGAGATAGATAACATTACCAAATTTATTAAAAATTTTAAAAGGACCATCATATTTAGAAATTAGTCCATTGTGTGTTAACTTCTCACTGATCTTCTTCCAAATTTTAGGTGTGAGTTTCAACAGGCAAGGGTTAGATGAAAAAAATATATGAATCAATATTATTGATCATTGTCCCGATCAATAAGGTCTAATGGTCAATAATGTTGATTCACCTATTTTTTCATCTAACCCTTGCCTTTCGTAACCTATCTCTTACCTCGTCTAACTTTTGTTGTTCATTCCTGAAAAAGTTGTAAGTTGCATGACACTTACCTCTCATTTTTAGCGCTACCACTTTTAGTAGAGTGAGTGGCTATTGACCTAATACCAACTCAAATAGGCTCTTTTTTTATGGGGAAAGATCGTCGCAAGTTATAGGCAAATTGTTTAATATCCAACAATTCTAACCAATTTCGTTGGTTGTTACTCACATAGTGCCTTAAGGAATCTTTCATGCTCCTTTCAATTTATCCATCCGTTTATGGATGATTGGTAGTAAAGAACTCCAGTTTAGCCCTAGTCATATTGAACAATGAAGTCTAAAATTTTCCTATAAACAAAGGGTCCCTATTACTCACAATATTTGTTAAACTACCACAGTATTTCACCATATTTTAGTAAAATAAGTCAATCGATACTTTTATTGAATAAGTTGTTACAACAAGACTGAGAATAACATATTTGGTAAAACAACCCACCACTACTAGCACTAGAGCTTTACTACTATTAACCCTAAAAAATATCACAACGAAGTCCAGGAACACCCATATTCAAGGTTGCACCAGAATATGCAAAGACGGTAAAAATCTAGCTTGTGTTTGTTTTTTCATTTTGTCTTGTTGACATGTCAATAGGCTCTACAAGAGGCTTTTATTTCTTACTCCATTTGTGATCATACATAAGAACATGAAAATAACATTAGCTATTCCCTTCCAAGATATCCTACCCATTATGCATCATGTAACTCCTACATAAGTTTCCTATGAAGTCCACCAACTTCAGAAACATATAGTCTTTCACTTGTGTTAACAATCAACCCATCACGGAGTCAATATTACTTGGTAGTACCATTTTTCACTTCCTACAGTAAACGATAGTAACTAGCATCACACTTAGTGATTTGTCGAATTCTATACATTAAGTTTGCTTCAATCCTAGATAGGGACTCAAAACAATTTAAATGCACAGGGACTCACAAAAAGCTATGTAATCTTTTCGCATTAACGTAGAAAACTAAGAACTCAGTTAGCCGAAAGTAAAAAAGAAAATAAGGAAGCTCACTACATTGTCATCACCTATTATCGTTTACCATGTCCTTTTTTAGTAGGTACGCATTGCTTTTTTTCCTCTTGCTGAAAAACGCTGATGTTCCTCCGGTGCTTGACGTTAAAGGAAGCACTTCACAAACTCGTGTGTACTGGAAATACGCAATCGCTTCTAAAGTTTAACCTAGAATCTTTAGTAACCTTGATTTGCTATTCCACAATTTGAATAAACCATTTATTCAGGGTACTGAGATTCGGTACTCTTATCATTTCCGTACAATTTTGCTTAAAGTTGAAAAAGGAGCAGAACAGCTAGTAAATATTGGCAAAGAAAGTCATGTAACCTTAGGGAAAATGATTAACAGCCCGTTACAGTCACCTGCAAAAGTCGGGAAATGTAATTAGTCTCGTGTGCATATGAATGCCCACTTAGAATGCCCCTAAGAACAACAGCCACACAAGCCCTCTTTACTCATTACTCGGAAGGCTTCATTTCCAGTGGACACCAGGGCTAACGCAACAAAATCTGAGCTTTCTTCGCCACCTGAATGCCTTTCCTTCCATCAAACCATTCTCATGGTCGCCATTTGCATCAAAGAGCATGTGCTTGTCGCCTTGCGTATTTAGGTCTCCAATAGGTGTCTCTACGCTTCTGTCTGTGGAAGGAGATAACAAAACCTGACCACTTTCAACAGCAAATGAAGAGTATTGTTCGGGTGTTGCTGGTGCAATTCTGTTATGGTTCACCTCCCTTGTAAATGAATTTGGTCCTGCATGCCTGCAAAACAATTTAAACACAACTTTAGTAGGAAAAAAGTAACGAAAACCAATTTGGATTTAGAAATTAAGACAACTAGCAAAACGGCTGGTGTCTCAAAATTCAAATAGGACAGGCTCACAGGCACTTTATGAACAAGCCTACCTAATGTCTCGATTGCTGGAGCCATTCCTAGGTTCATCTGAAATCTTCTCTACTATTTTCGAAGTTGTCGATGCTTCAGCCGAGACCTTATCCGGACCAACTTCACCGGATTTTAAAGGAGTCGAGTCCTTTCCTATACCATTTTGCTGACTCAAAATGTGTTGGTTCGTTGAGCCACTTAAAGGCTTTTGTAGAGACTTAGATCCATATTCACGAACCACGGAAATGGCTTCCTCTAAAGTTTTTAAAGCTTGCTCCACCTCAGGACTGATACTCGTATTTTTATTATAATTTTCAAGTCCCTCTTGCCCAATCTTTCTCAGGGAGGGTTTAGCATGATCCTCGCCTTCTGCTTCCCTCTGGCTTTTATCCTTGCTCTCTTCTTCCACAATCTCATCAGCTTTCTTTTCCATGGCTATTCCACTCTTCTGCACATTTTCACTCAAGTACTTACTGCTGCAAACTTCCTGCTCGATGCTCCCGACTTCATCATTAAAATGTTTGCCCTCTTCATTAATTTCTTCGACAATCTCACCAGCAGCTGGTTCGACTGAATTTTTCAGTTTCTCTGGAAAAGTTGCACTCCTATCGTCATAATTATGAACATTCTGTTGCGAATTGCCCATGCTTCCTTCTGAAACTTTGATAGAATGCTGTAGTCGCAGAAAAGCTTCGTTTGTGATTTCTTTCCTTTCTGTAGGACCATTTGGTTCATGGATGGAATAAAGAGCCTCACGTATTTGAGAATACAATACATCATCCAACGCCTTCATGTAATCTTCGTTTCGGTTAGACACAGAAGCCACAGCCTGTCATAGATCAGAGAAGATAGTTAAACATTCCATGAATGCAAAGACAGGTCTTGCAGCAGGAACCTTTAGATAGAAGTTGAACTTTGAGACAGGAAAACCGAGGACAAAGATTGCATCATCATTTCAACCCAACCATAAATAAATTACAACAGCATAAGACAGGCCCAACACGTCTCAATGTGTTCATCTCAAAGCCATAATAGTCATATATCATCCACATCTTAATCTTAAAACTGAATACTTCCAAGAGGAAAAGAATGGTAAAGGAAAATGCATGACCTTTTGATAGAGCCTGAAACCACTGCCAATTAGCTGCCTTGAGATAAAGTTTATAAGAAATGGAGGAACGAAGTCCAGCTTCAAGTCTATATTTGCAATTGTCCTACAAATTAACACGCATGAAAGCATCACAACAAAAGAGCATGGAAAAGGTTTCTTACATTCATTTTAATAGTACTCTTGTCCGTGGACCTTCTTTGTTATGCTGCTAATAAATCACTTTCCTTCATAATACAATAGAAATCATCATTTCGAAAGGCAATACAGACACTTAGACTAAAATGCCGAAACAAAGAATAACCAATTTGGGGCTTATGTCCATTATACTTGTAAAACAGTAAGTAGATGTGTATCCACCAATTTTTTTTTAGATAATGAAAATACTGGTTCATCTAAAAAAGCATAAACAAGTCAACCAATCATTCAAATGATATCACCAAATAAATCAACCTCATAAGCAAGACAAGGATCAAAATGGATGCGCATACAAGTACATTGGCCCTCACAGAAATATGCCCATTCTGAAGTTCCTTGCTTTGTCCAACCAATCATATCTAACAGAGTGGCACACACTATGGTTCAACTGATATCAGACTCGATGTACATCAGCAAAATACCAATTCAGAATTCACTGAAAGATGCATTCCACTTGACAACGGTATGACTGAAAAGTGTAAATGCATGCAAATAAAAAGCTCCATGAAGACAGAATAAGCAGAACTTCCTAGTAGCATAATACCGAATATCAATCTGATTATCAATAGCACTGCATAAAGTTAGATGTTCAATGTCAGAAGATCCCACTATGAGTCTAATTTGTAATTGTTTGGTCACAGCGATAACAAAAAATATGAACATCAAGTTTCTCAAATGGATACATTTTTTGCAGCCCTTATTAGAGGAAGGTTGGAGTCAAATCATTCATAACCCATCCACTACTTGGCTCTCCAGGTGTTTTGGACGTTATCCTTATGTTTTCATGAACAAAGAAAGATACACATTTGATAGCAAATGTGAGCTAATAAAATGATTGAGCTTTATTTTTTATCTAGCAGTACACAAAAGAAATCATATTTTTCATCTGCTCTATGAGTTGTTTGACATCAACAAGGATGCTAATATTTGAAAGAAAGGTATATCATCATGGTGACCAACTAAAATACTTGCTCATTCTAACAGGAATGATGATTCGTTTCTAAAAATATGAGGGTCAAAATAAGACAGATATTCATAACAACCTATATGTGGCACAAACTTAAGACGTATCGAATAAAGTTATTTCAAATAATTGCAAACTAAAGGCTTTGGAATGTGGATAATGGACATATATTGTTAAAAGTAACTAAAAGCGATAAAAATTTTCACAAATTAACACAAGCGAAAATAGAGAAAGGAAATTCAATTTTGAACCATTAAATGAATTTGGTTTTAAACCAATAGAGATTTTTTAATGAAACTGAGGTCAATATCATTTAACCACGATCCAACACAACTAACCGAAAGTAACTTCTTCCTGATGAAACCTTTTGTATTGCAAAGCCTCCCACCAAATCTATGCGTACAACATCCTTAGGCTCAGGGATCCCATCCTTGGTAAACCCATGTGTACTTCTATCAATGCCCTTCAGATCTGAAATCTGAAAGAAATGATGGGACAACATCATTAAACTTTAGCTGAATTCCCAGATACTAAGGTAGAAGAGAAAGTATAACTGAAATAAACATGAAGTTCCATCATTTCAGATGAATACCGAATTCAAAAGAGCAACAACTAGACCATCTTTGAGATGCTCAAACAAAAAAAAGTTGACAACAGCCTCCCTAGCTGACAGCGGCCATGCTACCTTTACCCTTCCTTCCCAAAAAAAATAAGAGAAATATTAGCATGTGAATTAGGACAAAGAAAGCAAAAAGAATCAATTGGGACACTTTCTTCATGTTCTTGATACTGAACAAACCTCACTAAAGATATCTGCTCGCTGATCCGAACCCTTTTCAGGCATTTGCAGTCTGTTATTTTGAAAGGTGGGATAGTAAAC
This sequence comes from Erythroxylum reticulatum, assembly GCA_025504915.1. NCBI lineage: Eukaryota > Viridiplantae > Streptophyta > Magnoliopsida > Malpighiales > Erythroxylaceae > Erythroxylum > Erythroxylum reticulatum. Next base: position 40,593,562 of record JANSVA010000005.1, read on the forward strand.
TGGGGCCACCTACAATATAAACAATAAAACATCAATGGAGCTTCAGTCTACACCAGTCCATAATAAACATCCTTATTGCACATTGATTTCCAAACCACGTAATTCCCAAGCTTAATGTGATGGAGACACCAAGAGCTGCCATAGAAACTAGTAAATTGGAACTGAAGAGAAAAAAGAAGAAATCACATGAAAGAATAGGCATGCCTGCAGCCCAGCGCTCACATTAAGAAAGGAAGTTGCAGGTGAAGAATGTTGTTCTGCAACTCCTAGTTTAAGAGCTAACTTCTAAAGAGCGTCTATGCTTTGATGCTGCCACTTCATGTCACATCTTCTTGTTCAAGAAGAAATAAGAATAAGGTGCTTAGAAATGTCTTAAGTAAAAGGATAACAACCAGTGGATCAGCCAACAATCGTTAATTTAACCCCTAGGATTAATAAGTCACAAAATTCAATACTATCTAGTTCAGTTATGCATATCTCCACTATTTAGAAGCTAGAGTTGGGTAAATGAAGAAGAGGAAATTTTCACATTTTCACAATCAAAATCAGCAGTCTTGACGCTTAGCTGATCTTCTTAACTCTTAGTGTGACAAAATTTTCTTATCGTTCAAAAATGGACAGTCAGGCACAAAAGAACAAGTGCAGTATATACATGACACAGGCATAGTTTTCAGCGATAAAAGATCTATTAAAAAATTGAAGGGAAAAGCATGGATATAATTGCAACCCAAGTTAACAAAAATAGATCGAAAAATGTGCATAGGCATGTACGTAAAAAAAGACATGTACAAAGATGGAAAATATGCTTTACCATTTCCTATACAGGGTTGATTCCCAAGAGATACATAGACCTGCAATGTTATGCATTCCTTGTTAACAATATGCATAGAGACATAAATACGCAGCTTCTAAAATGCCTCAAGTATCAGTCAACTCTCTGTTTATCATTTCAAATGGAAAGTACTACTTGTGTGACTATTCCAGCTGAACTTACAAGCATCAATTGGCCCATCTACGTATCCCTCAACAAGTAATGTATGAAATGGAGTACCCTGAAGTCCTTCGCTGTACATGACACGATACTCTTCCTTATCATCTTTTAGCTAGCAATAGTGGGATTCAATGAGTTAAGAGTTTATAACCTCGTGAATAGTAGTAGTTTAAAATCAGCTGACTCACAGAAGAAATCATGATTCAGATTAACCATGACTTCTGCTCAGCCTCTACAAGAAAATGACAATGAAATAGAGGGTAATACAAATAAAAGAAACAAAAATATCGTAATTGGCCAAGAAAGCATACGTTCCATTGACCATGCGATGGTTCAACAGTGTTGGACATATCTTTTTCACTTATAGAAGTACTCCTCAACATGTCAAGAAAATGAGATACTTCAACAGTTCTTTTGTCTACTACTTTATCACCACAATCTGCATGTTTGAAAGCCTTGTGAGTTTTCGACAGATGCAATAGACCTTTATGTGGCGATGACAAATATGCTTCCTATATGACATAGCAAAAGTATCTCACAAAATCATCATCCGTCTGTTTGAAGAAGTGAACAAGAAATTGATAAATTACGAACCTGCGGATTCATTTGGTGATGAACGTAGGAGTTGATTCCTAATAAGAATTTTAAGCGAATCTTGATTTGTCAATTCAGGAGAAGCCAGTGTCTTGTCCAGTCTCTCTCTGTACTGAGAAATATTTCCACTCTTGCCCATGTTTGCACATCCAAGCTAACAAAAACTACCCCTTTCTGAACTTTGCGTTGGAGAATTGTTCACCTATAAGTACCATCTGTTGAGTCTGATATCACCATAAATAGTTGTAGAAAGTCCCGTTCATGGGAAAATCCCATTGATACAAGGGTCTCAAAACATAATCAGCATCATATGCATATGTCGATGTAAATCCAACTGTATCTATGCCTAATTAAAACAAAATTTAAAGTATTTGTACCTTAAACTACCGGCGTAGAAACTAGAAATTGATAAAAACAAGGCACCAAAAGGAAAACAAAGCTCCTATTGATCGACCAAATCTCTTGGCAACCGTGAGAAGCACCTCTATATGTCGGTCAATTTCCATTGTTAGGAAATAAGACCGACCACAACAACCAAAATTCTTTCAGAAAAGAAGGAAGAAGACTGTTAAACGTTTCCCACATGCATCTACCAAGGAGTTTTTGCATAAATTATCCAAAAACGATGAAGCGACTGAGTACATGGGAAGACGAATTAACCATATCTGGAAACCAGATAAATTTAATCGAAATCGTTTTCACCCTGAGAGCAACCCAGCTGTTCTTCAAGCACTTTGAAGAGTAAAAGTATAGAACCACGTGGACGTCTCGCTCTCTCAAGATATTAACATTGGAAGCAACGCAAAGTCAAAACGTACCTGAAGCGTGGTCACCCAGACGGAGAGGGGCGCAGGTGGCACGCGGAAACGGTGAATTGATCCCCTCTTCTTGGACTTTATCCAATTGCTGGCACACGCGGCTGATTCCCTCCCACCAAGATCACGCCTTTCGAAACGATACCAAAAATCCCCCGAAAGAAAGAGAACGAAAAACATTCCAGCTTGACATTGGCTTTCGTAAACTCGCAAGTCTTATAGACACTTAAAGGAAGGAACGTATTCTGGTGCGGGTCCCAGGAGTGGATGAAAATTCATTTCTTCCACAAATTTTCACTCAATCATTTTACTGCTTCGGACAAGTTAAAATGATACGGATAAGGACTATAGTACCAGTTCAGGTAAATAACGGAAAGAAACAAACTTTTGTGAGTCGCCATAGGTAGCATTTATGAGGTAGGCAGGGACGAGACAGTTGTAGCATTAATAAGGACATGACAGGTTACTGTCGGTGACAAAACTGGAAAATTAGACAAATGCCAGTTTTGCGGTCATCGTTTACTAGGACCCGAGATAGAAGGAAAAAAACCTTCACGGCACTCTGCGTTGTCCTTACGCAGAGAATACCTAGTTGGTGGGATTCTGTGCAGCCGTGCAAATCTTCTTTCTACTCATTGTTCGTTACCTTTATAAGAAGTAACGACTCTTCTTTTTCACATGTACTTGACTAACTTGGAGACAAACTGTTTATTAGTGCCTCGAAGTTCAAGTTCAAAACTATGTTCGTTTCAAGTAATTTTACATTTTTATTGTTTTAAACTCTTTGGATAATAAGAGTTAAAACGTTGGATAAAGCGTTTTTAATTATACTCGTTGCATAAAAACAAGAGTTATGTAGATTAAGCATTTCTAGTTTATTGGAATACATATCATTGGTTAATATAATCATTCTTTTGTTTTTGGTACATGTACAACTCTATGATCGACCAGAAAACAACTTTCTTTGGACGATGCTTCCAAGAGTTCATCTACATAGATAGCCTCACTAACATATATATAATATTTGTGATAGTTGATGTAGTCTTTTATATATAAAATATATATATTTGTGATAGTTGATGTAGTCTTTTTAGGTGTACATATATATTGTGACAGTTGATGTAGTCTTTTTGGGTAGGCTATATACATCAAATTATATCAGCGGAAAACAAAACTTAGGCTCGTTAAAAAGAAAAATAGTTCTTCACGTCATTTCTCGTATTAAATGAGAAAACACTCGACTTAAAACACATGTATAGTATTAATTTATATCTTATAGTACATTAGTTAGTTGTTATTTTATAGTATAATTAATTAAATGCATTCTTTATATTATACATACTTAGATATATGTAATAAAGTTTATAAGATAAATATATACATTATAAATAAAACTATAATGGGGTCATAATTATGAAATTTGTATTATATTTTTGTATTATCCTTAAATTATTTGTAACTATTGATATTGAACATGAAAAGACTAAATGCATTATTTTTTCTTAGAAAGGAAATAATTGATTTTATAAACTAAAATATGGAAATACCTAAACAAATGTATCGATTCTTATTAGAGAATAGATTCACTTAATTAACATCATATGATCATTTTATTTAGAACATTACTTATATTTTCATATAAATTCCCATCGTGATAATTGTATAAGAAATTGTTTGACTTAAAGATTTCTAAATTATCTCATATGAAGATTGATATGTTTTAATACTATTTATAACATATTCTAATTAAAGTTAACTAAATCTATAGTTACTGAATATAACATGAATTATATAAAAATAGGATAGTGGTTGATATAAGATTCATCACCTTAAAGTGATTAGGGAGAATGTTTAATTATTCTCGATTACTATTAATACGAGAAATTATTGGCAATAGTAGAATGATACTTTGAAAATAGTTTCAAATATCATTAATAGAATAAATTATTAATGGTGACAAATCAATATGATGTGACTCAAATATAATAGACATTAATTTCATAATCTATGTTTGATTGAAATATTATGTGATAAAAGGATTAAAGTATATGAAAAAAATCATGCACAAAAAATTTAGTCAAGACTACTTTGACATTCTTAATATTTGGATGATTATGATGTGATGATAGACGTCAATCTTAATTTATGCATACAAATTATTTAATCAAAGAATTGAATATAAACTAAAAGAATTTAATTTATATAATCTTAAGTATAATTTAGGATTATAATTTATATTAATTGCCTACATATTTAAGAACCCAATGGGTGACATATAAAGAATAGTTGAAGAGAGAAAGATGTATTTTAATCAAGTTAAACTTAATTGTAAAGTTTGAAAAACTTTAAGATTAAATATGAGACATTTAATGAATAAAGACTAATATGAGATAATCTTATTTGAGCACAATTAGTATTTAATTAGAATTACTTGCAATTATAATTAAAATTTAATCGAAATTCAAATCAAAATTTTAATTAAATTATTAAAAGATCCAAACTTATAATAAATAAGTTTAACCTCTAAAGGAGCTAAAACTTCTTGTTTGCAATCCACAGAGGATGACATTCAACTAGAAAAACAAACCAAGGGATATACATAAAATAAAAATATGTATTTAAAATTTTTTCTTTTTTAGACTTGCTACAATAACGAGCATTATTGATCTTTATTTCCACAATTGTAGCCCTTTTCATGTTTTTCTTTTTGAAATGACATTTTTCTTTCCTATATTGGTTCACTTGATTTTCTTAAAGTCCTGAGTATTTTGCCAGTTTTCCTACCTATTTTTCATTTTGGTGCATTGTAATGCTTACAGTTCTTATTCATAGCTCCATATGAGATAAATCCAACAACATATATCTTAGAGGTTATCTTAGAAGCTTTAAGATGTTCTTCTAATATAAGATGTCTTATTGTAACACACCAATACCATATAACATATACCCGAACATCCACAAAACATTTAAAAACATATCCTATGAGAATGACATATTAAAGCAATCATATTCACTATTATGGCATCATATAGAATACAAGTGATCGTAAGTTCAACATTTCTCATTTCATTCCTCAAACATCATTTACATTGTCATTACATCGCATAATCCATATATGAATATCACAAATACATCTGAGAGTTTACTGTTCTTTAAAAAATATCTAGCATGAAATGAGATACTAGCATAAACAATCTACCTAAACCCCTCAGACATCAGCTAACCAGACCTTTGAGCCATTCCTGATTCCAAAATTGACAATACTAGATTGCTACTAAATTGCCTCAGAAGTTAGGTTTCCTCAGTATCTTAAAAACAACATTATAATTTTGGTGAGTTTTGTGAACTCATTGAGTAAACCATCATCGATGTGCTTACTTGAGACAAAACATAACATCATAAGTATATCACATTAGCTTAAATCAATTCCCATACAGTTTTGTATACCAAATCACACTAGACATCATATCTCAATAAGCTCATTATAATACAAACGTGTCATAGAATCTTTTCATAACAATCTAATCTTTCACCTCAATCATTCATATCATCAATATGTACACAAGTATTACAGATCATGATATCAACATAATTAAGTACTTTTTTTAATTCACAATATTAACATAATTAAGTACTTTTTTTTCACAATCATTCACATGCACACAAACATAGCATAACATTATATCAACTCAATTTAGTCATTCTTTACAATATTTCACATGATACATGTAAAGATATATATGCAATGCACATGAGACTCCACTTTCATTTTTATTTTATTGTGACCGAGTACCTAT
>JANSVA010000005.1:40616762-40637377 GCA_025504915.1 Erythroxylum reticulatum
CAATTATTCACATGACACATGTAAAGATATATATGCAATGCACATGAGACTCCACTTTCATTTTTATTTTATTGTGACCGAGTACCTATTTAACTGTCCCGTATCTATTGTAGATACCGGGCTCATTTAAGATACTTTCCTGTACCTATTGTGGATACTGAACTCATTAATCGTTCAGTCTGTAGCTTTGTGTACATGTTTATAATCTTTAAGCTCATTTTCAGGTTGGTCACTCCGGTCACAACTCTTTTATCTAATCATGCATATTAATGTAATAAAAATGCATCAAATCACATAATACGCTATCAATAACTCTCATTCAATATGCATAGTCATATAACAAATTCATCGGATTTAAGTCCGACATTCAACATATAGCTGAGAACACAATTTCCATATTCACATTCAATTTGTAAACACTTTCAAAATAGCCTCGAATATCAAACTCCTTGGACCATCAATGTCCGGAACTAACACAATCATATTGGTAATAGTTCAATATCTAACAGTTAATTAAGAACAATTCAAATATAGTGAGTAAACATCTAGGTTAACTCACTTAATTCAAACAGAAGCAAATATAGAATTAGGATTACACGTCTAGGTTAACTCACAGTATGCTCCAGATAGCTATTGCCTTGACGAGCCAGTAATGTCTGGAAGCAGTCGGTCAATTTGTGCTTCTAAATCATGCAATAAACACATATGTACAATTGCTAACTTGTTTAATAAAATAAGTACTCAATCATACACATGTATATGTGTTATGTTTAATGTATGCTCAATTGACTTTTCCTGGGTATGTATCCTTAATCACAAGTCTTGATCATTCAAATATTATAGCTTGTACATAACTTGTTTTCAATTAGGTTATGTTTTAAGTAAGTTTGATAACTCTAAATTCATGACTTATTCATCCACCATTATTTTTTTCTAACGCTTTATATTCATATAATTTCCCAATTCTCATTCATTTAGACCTAGTTGACATTGTTCATATCCTTTGAATCATATTTGCATTCATAAGAACATCTTTATACCATTAACAATTCATACTTCCCAAATTCATATACATTGATATCAAAACAATCTATTCCTTAACTTTCAACATCAATTAACAACCTAAATTATCAAAACCTTAACCACTTAATCCAACATCAAACTAGGTTCATTTTCAAGCCCCAATTAAGTTCAAATATGCCAATGTAAACTGTCTTGTCCTCATGTGGTTCAATAATTGCATAAAACAGAATTTATCATGTCAAAGCCTTGCCCACAATCATAAGGTACCTTCCCACGATCGTGACAGAAGCTAATGCATCTACCTACTGTCATGGGATGAGTGCCACAATCGTGGACTGCCCATTTTCTTGCGATTTTCTAGATTCAAACACCTTTATTCCAATTTCAAAATACCTTCATAATAGTTCCTAAAGTATGCCTTAAGTATACCTTAATTATATGTCAATTCCTCATCAATCTCATCTCTAATTCCAACTCAAAATCATTCATTTGGCAACTTATAACTATTGTCTTTCATACATCAAAATAAAAATGAAACTATACAATTTAGTATCACATTCCAGCACAACCTCAACATCAACATAACATGCAATCAATCCTAATTCATTCATCCTAGGATTTCTATTATAACATGCCATAAAGGACAATCTTTTCCTTACTTGTCTAGCTCAAATTCCAGTTCAAATATCAAGCTAATTCAGCTCTCTATACATGCAAGATCATCACAAATTCAAGGTAGGAATTGGATGGATTTTAGCTAGGATCAAAGGTTATAACAAGAACAATTATGTTCTGATTCTTTACGTAACTTTGTGAGGGTAAAAGCATGGATTTTTGTGTGGCAATTAAATACAATTGAAGAAAAATTCTAGATCTATGGATGAGGATGAGAGTGTATTTTAGTGGAGACAACGAAGAGTGAAGAAGAACACAGCATAAGCATTTTCTGTACTAGCTTAGTTCATTTAGGTGCAAGGTGTCACCAAGTTACAATGGCATATGTCACCATGCGTGCAATCCATTTGTCCTCCCCCATAAGTTGCCAATTGTCACCAATATGCTAGGCCATTTTTCACGCATTAATTACTTCCATTTGTGAATTAATTATCTATGCCAAATGTCACTCATTTATAGGCTTAGTCATCCTAATTTTTCATGTGTCAACTTGTCTTAACAGTTGGCAATTTTCCTAGACCAAATGTACATTTTAATTCATCAATTTTCCAATGGTAACAATAAATTCCAAGTTTACTACTTTAATCAATCAAAATAAAATGCAAGGCATAAACGGTACACAATTCACATCATGATCATTTTAAACCTTTCATACCCTTAAATAAATCAATTGAGTGCATGTACATTCTTTGCAATAAGTACTAAATCATAATTCATATGTGTATGCTATTATTATGCATGTGAATGAAACGCAATTCATGAATATTTAGAGATATAGCTTCTAAGCAAAAGTTTAGGGTTCTAATCTCTTAATTTGAAAACCCGGCTATTACACTTGTAGAATCATCTATCATCTTAATGTTCTCATTATGAGTTAGATGCAATTTCATATGTTTTTAATTTAGAGGCAAAGAACTAATGATCGTTTAAACTCAATTTTCATTTGAAAACTTACGAACAACATCTCTCAACTCATTTATCATGTTTGACATATGCCTTAAATACTTTTGTACACTACAAGAAAAATAGAGTTTAGCGATGGACATTACCGACGGAAAACTTACACACTCTACTGGTAAGCTAAGTTGGCGACGGAATTTACCAACAGATCAAGATGTTGGAGAAATAGCCGTAGGTAATAATTTGTGACAAATATAGATTTTCTGTTGCTAATTTATTGATAGATATTTTGTGTTACCATAAGTGAATATACCGATGGTTATTTTGTGTTGTCAGTAAATTTAATTATAGAAAGATTGTTTCGATTGGTAAATCCTATCCGTTGATAAATTTGCCGACATAATTGGTCATTCCATTAATAAGTTAACGACTAACATTACCGACAGATTCCATCGATAAGTTAACGACTAACATTACTGACAGAGCTTAGTTGTCCATCGATAAATTAAATAGATTTTACTGATGAACTTTGTTTTTTGTCAGTAAATTTACTAAAAATGTTTTTTTTAAATTTTCCCTGTATTTAATTTTATTTGATAATCTTATGGTTGATGCATAATTTATACAGTTATCAGTTTTCTATTGACAATATTTTAATTTGTTTCTACATTTAATTTGTTAAAACAGAAATTTGATTGATGATATAAAGTAAAAACTATCTTAATTGATAATACAAAATTATTTGTACAAAATAAGTATTTAATTCATACGAAATGACTACAAGTACTATATTCATTTGGTGAACGCGGATGCTTTGATTACTGTAATTTGGTGTTGCACCTCCCCTTTAACTCATCCACCTTATTACAGAGATGGGCTATGTACTCTATCGACTGTTGCAACTGAGTTGCCAATGTCTGTACTATGCTTTGAAGCTCATACACTTCATTGGGTGCAGACCGCCTACTAAATGTTGTTATACTAGATGTGGAGGATTGCGAATAACATGTGTTCGCAAATGAACTTAAGTTGAATATCCTTCCACGACGATCCCTATACGACCTACTGCATGAAGATAGGTTTGAATCTCATCAACATCTTCAGATTGCTGAGACTGTTGCTGAATTCTTTCTTGTATTTGATCCTATCATAAGGCAATGTTTATGTTAATAAGGGATAATTATTAAGCATTAATATTAAAGCATAAATTTCACATACATTTAGTTCTCTATTTTAGGTGTTGACGAAGGTCACACAGTCATGCTTTTTAGTGTGAGTGTGCAAAAAGAGTTGACAAGGTGTAGACTTCATGCCCATAGACTTTTTCTACATCAGAATAAAATGTTATAATAGAACTACAATTTACAAAAATTTCATCAAAATTTTCTCAATTTTTATGATATTTACCTCCTGTTGAAACAAGAAAATAACTCAACAATACAGTCATATATTGCACCACACATTCATAGTATTATCATTCTCCATAATACACATACTTTCATTCCAAAATTCACATATCAAATTAAATTGAAATACATCAAAGTAAAAAAATATCAGAATATAAGTGTAAAGTGTAAATACTTATAAGTTTTTCTGCATGCTTGTGGTAGGTAATAGATCCTCCAATATGTATGGGAAGACTCTCTCCCTTCGATCCTCTAAGTCTGTTAGTCGAATTATGCTCTGAAATAGACATTGCCTCGGGTGATATCCAATGCTGTTGCCAACGACTCCATATTTGTTCAGAAATATAAGACGATCATACACCAGTCTTGTGCATCGCACCAAAAAAGTCTCGATAACGTGTACGTGCTCGTCTCTCCCATACTTTATAAATGACCGCATTAAATTCAAAATCTCAAAAAATTATTTCTGAAACAAAAGGAAAAGCATACGATAAGTACTTATAATCTACATATTTATTAATGTATAAAAATCAACTTAAAAAACCAAAAAATATATTTTTTACCTCAAACTCCCAATAATAAAAATCCTTTGTCGCCTAAAAGATATTCTGCCATATATAATTCTTAAGATCAATCTTCTCATTGAATTTGGATGTCATATTTCTTGAGCATGGTCTAGGCGGAGTCAACCTAATATTAAAACAATTAATTTTATATCATTTTTAAATTTAAACCTATAACTTAATTATAAACATATTGTATTTCATGTATTTTCATTTACAAATTGTTGACAATTGTGATGTAAGTTCTTGCATCAACTCCCTTAGCTCTAGGCTGGAGGCCGTCTCCTTCATCCACATTATTTACCTTTGATATCTCTATCGGTATAGGAGTGGTGGATTGTGTAGCAGCAGGTACGAAAGGTGATGCCTCATCTGCAAGTGTAGTAGCTAGAGGTACATAATCTAATTCAGTTGCAACTATAAAATGTGATGCTTCACCTAGATAATAATTGGCTCCAAATCGTGGTCGGAACCTTAATCGCATCATATCCGGTTTTCTCTTCAGTGGCACATTTCAACCTAAAATTTATATTTTATTAAATATTCTAGAAATATAATAATTTCAATTCAATATATAATAATATATTGAAAATTCAATAATTGATTTATTGAATATAATATTCTATTACAAGCACAAATTAAATGCTATTAACACTTAATTATAAATCAAAATCATTGTCATCTTTTTTTTTTGAAGAATTAGAATCAAACTCAGGATCCTCTTTAGATCTCTCGCCTTCCTCATCCTCTCTAGATGAAATTTCAACATATACATTATTTGGATCGTTCAAAGGTTCATTCTCGTCATATATAACAGATGCATTTATTTCATAAACATCATCTTGAAACATTTCACTTTCAATTCTCTGTTCTCCTTTTCCATATGATTAAAAAATACCTCGAGGTTTAACTTTACGAAAAGCCAACCAATCTGACTTGCCTCGTCTTAAGCTGAGAAAAGGGACATAATACACCTGGATTGCGTGCATTGCCAACATGTAAGGTTTAAACTGTCTAAATCTTCATTGCTGGTTGATTTCAACTAGATTGTATCAGCTATGTACTTTTGTACCAACATTTGGAATTGGATCAAACCAGTCACACTTAAATATCACACTTCACTTTATTGACAATGCAAGGTACTCAATTTCAAGTATCTCAATAATTTTACCATAGTAATCCATTAATCCTCTCTGTATGCAAACTCTACTATTTACTGTTGCCATGTTATGACCATGATATTTGTATCAATTAACGAAATACACCAAATACGATTTAACAGTTCGAAAAGGTCCCTTCGCAAGACCACATATGAGCTTATTCTCTATTAGATTTTCTAAGGCCTACACAAAAGAAATTATCATATTAAACAGTATACTGTCATTTGAACACTTTAATCTTATAATTCAATCATTTCAATAATTGTAAGTGAAAACTTATATATTTCTCGAACTATTGACGAAAGTGTCTTCCAACTTCTTTATTGATATAATCCTCTGTTTTCTCAGGCATTACCTCACATAACCATTCTTCATATAATCTAAAAACATTATTATGTATTTCAATTGTGAATAACACTAAATTTCAAAGCGTAAATAATCAATTTCAACTTATTGCATGAAAGCTTGAATCTCTTGATAGTTTAATAAAATGTAACCATAGGCAGCCTCAATTTCTTCCTTTGTTAACATTCTTCTTATTGAATGTCCATATGTACATCCAGGATACGTTACCATTAGCATCACTCATTCCTCCCTCATCGTTATCACGAGAAATTTTTCTTTCTCTTGTGTGAACATACAACTCAAATTAATGTGAACAAAATGTACTAGCTTCCTAACTAAATAAGCATTACATATCAAACCTTCAACTCTAGCCTTATTTTTGACATTTTTCTTCAAGTGACGCAAATACCTACATTAGCGACTAGGGTTATTACAATTTTGTTATTAAAACATGTTATTACTTCAATTATAATAATTTTGTTGAATTACCTCTTAGATGGATACATCAATCGATATTAAACTGGACTGGCAAGTTTAGCCTCATATGCTAAATGCACAGGTAGATGCTCCATACAGTCAAAGAATGTCCGAGAAAAAATCCCTTCTATTTTGCACAAAATTGCTAAATTTTCCCTTTCTAGATTTTCCATTTCAACTAATTTTATTTCATATGATGGTAAGCTTTTGAAAAACAAACTTAAATCTATTATAACTTCCCAAACCTTATTCGATAGCAACTCCCAAAATATAATTGGAATTAGCCTTTGCACAAACATATGGCAATCATGACTTTTCATCCCAAATAATTTGTACTTCCTCAACTCCCAAAATATAATTGGAATTAGCCTTTGCACAAACATATGACAATCATGACTTTTCATCCCAAATAATTTGTACTTCCTCATGTCCACACATCTTGCTAAGTTTGAAACATAACTATTAGGAAACTTTAGACTTTTCAACCATTCACACAAAATTTCCCTTTATTTTTTTTCCAAAGTGTAACATGCTTTCAAATATTTACCAGTGGGAAGATCTTTATGTAACTCATTGCTTCTACAAAAAAGTTTCAAATCAGCTTATGATTTTTCATTGTCTTTTGTCCTCCCTTTAATGTTCATTATGGTATTGAACAAATTGTCAAAAATATTTTTTCAATATGCATCACATCTAGATTATGACGTACCAAATTAGTTTTCTAATATGACAAATCCCAAAAGATGCCTCCTTTTCTCCAACCAAAGTTTCTACTAAGGCTTGTATTAACTTCATCAGCTTCAAGTTAACTTCATCAACTTCAAATTTTGTAACTTTCAGTAACCCTAATTCATCAATCTCCTGCAATATCTCTTCCTTAGCTTTATGAGGGGGTAGAGGTGCTTGTACCATCCTATTATTAATGAGCTTTTATTTATTGAGCCTAAATGGATGATTTGGAGGAAGAAATTTCTTGTGGTTGTCAAACCAATATGTTTTTCCCCCATTTGGAAGATAAAACGCATCAAATTCATTGCCACAATAAGGACAAGCCAATTTTCCTACTGTACTCCATCCAGACAACATAGCATATCAAAAAATCACTAATGGTCCACATCAAAGCTACTCTTAGCATAAAATTTGGTTTCAAAGACACATCATATGTCTGAACACCATATTCCTAAAGATAATGCAATTTAGATATCAATGGTTGTAAGAAAACATTAATATTATGCTTTGGATTTGTCGGCCCTGGCACAATGTAACATCCTGTTACTTATGATAAGGTTAAAATAATGTTTATAAGAGGTTAATGCGAAATTAGGAAGCACAATTCTTGCTTATGCATAATGTGGCATACACAAACACGAGAATACTAATTCTTACACATTAATATAATTGTACATGCATTCATTGACATTTCCGGGTAAATTTGATTTTTAATGGGAATTGTGGATTTTATTGTCTTAAAAATTAAATTGGAGTGTATTAAATGTGATTTGAAAATTTTGGTAATATTTTGGGTATTTTGGGGAGTATTTTTGGACTAAAAAAATATTAAAATATGGACCAATGATAGTGTGACACATGGACTAATGATTTAGTAACAAATGACCTACATGCATTGGTGACATGTGGCAGTGAAATAGCAATAGACGTAGTTACATGTTTAGGAAGGAAAATTCTGCAACTGGAGTTTACTCTTCATTTGGTTTTGTTCATCATAGAAAACACTGAAATTTTCTTCCTTTGTCGTTCACACCAAATAGCTTGTGATTTATGTTTGAGAACTTGGTTATTGATTCTTACATCCAGGTAAGAATTTTAGTCCATATAGAGAGTGTTTGTTACTATTTATTTTGGAATTTCTTCATCCACTGAAACCACTCTCACTTCTTGAAATTTAACTAACTCAAGTAAGTTGAGTTTTAAGCTTTATGGTTTTGTAAATGGAATCTTGATAATGTTATAATTAGACTGAAATGGTGTTGTTAGTTGGAGCAAAAATGAAAATGCAGAAAAATGATGAAATGGTGAATGGTGATCTATTTTGATGTTTGGTTTTAATCTAGGATTTTGGATATGTTTGTGAATTATTGGGGATGAATTGGAAGTAAAAAAGATGATTTATGTATAAGATCTGTTAGTTGTAAAAGGTAGGAGTTAAAAATCTGGAAAAAAGTGAAAGAAGAATTTCTGGAATATGATAGCTGTAATGTTTCTACTAAACATGCATCTGTATTTTAGCTATATCTTGATCTGTAGACATCCAAATGGGATGATTTTAAGTTTAAATTAAACTAAATACATATGGTTATATTTTTCATTAGAAATCGAAACTGAATTCTATTTCTAAGATTTTCAAATTTTAGTTTAAAGTTGACTTTTTGGATTCTATCATAGTTTGGAAACAGTCTACAGTTTTTTTAGCATAACTTGCAGAACACTAAACCAAATTGCATGAAATTAGTTTCATTAGAAAAGTAAGAAACAGAAAAATGTTTTGCCTAAATACTTCATATTCCTTGTCAAAATGACCATGAAAGATTGACCCGACGGTCTATTTTGAGAAGAGCCAGAATGAAATTTGAATAAAAGGGTAGTGCACGATCGTGAAAAATGGGTTCATTCAGGGATTGCATGATCGTGCACAAGCACAATCGTGACAATGGAGGATCAATTGGAATTGCATGATTGTGCACAGTAAAGGTGTAGTGATTTTTGACAATTTTGAACATCCTTCACTCTTTTGGCCATAACTTCTTCTTTCGACCTCCAAATGACTTGATTTTTTAACCTAACAAACTCATAACACATTGTTCTTCCTCTCCAAAAATATTTATGGCCATCTGAATTCATTCGAAGAAGACTAATTGATGAATTTAGGATGAAAATGATAAAGTTTGTTGGAATATGATAAATGGAGTGTCTTCACTGAACAGCTTCGGTATTTTGGCCATATTTTGATCTATAGATTTTCAAATGGAATTATTATTGATTTATATTTAAAAAGAGATAAATTTATACAAATTTCATGAAGAAATTGAATTTTATTTCTATATCTAAGAATTCCAAAATCTGGCTTGAAGTTGAGTGCAGAGTACGATTATAGTTAAGAATAGTCCAAAGTATTTTGAGTATAACTTTCAGAATATTGAATCAAATTTTATGATCTTGGTATCCTTAGAAACTTAAGACATGGGAGAACAATTTTATATAAGGAGGTGTTATCAAATCATTTTCTTGATGAGAATAATCATACAAAGTAGATCCGAAAGTATGTTTTTAGGCAAATCTGGATTGACCAATTGAGTATTGATATATGAATGAATATTGTGACAAGAATAATGATAAAGAACTCGAAATTATCATGAACATGCATTGTACATATTTGGTATACATGAATGTGCATAAATGAATTCATAATTGTGTAAAATTGTGATATGTGTATGTATTATATATTATAGAGGAGCACATTAAGCGACAACATCCAAACACTGCAGGGACTTCAAGGCAATAGCTTTCTGGAGCGTACTGTGAGTAACCTAGACAATCTCACTTAATATTTATTTGCTATAAATTCTATACTGAATGTGGAATGAATTGTTTGTACTGATTCCGAACATGAAGGTCTAAAGATTCTGATTGATGAACGTGATATTGAATGTTCCTTGAATGTGAATTTGGTGAAATATGTGTTACTCAACATGTTTGTTCAATGTCATACTAAGATCCGATGATATATGTATATGGGACTAAAAATGTGATTAAATGGGAATGATTGAAATTATAATTGAATGAATATGAATGTGATGCATTTCATAAATGAATGCATGATCAGTTAAAGATAATTGTGACACGAGTAACCACCGAAAATGAGCTTAAAGCTCTGGAATGGGGTATAGAGCCAAAGGCTCAATATGTATAATGAGCCCTGTATCTGCAATGGGTAAGGGAGAGTATCAACGAGCTCGATATTCACAATAGATATGGTATAGTTTAAGCACTTAGTCACAACAACAAAATAATTGAAAGTGGGTCACATATGCATTATGTATACACTTAATAAGTGTGATTGACTGATTGACTAATTGAATTATAATATAGACATGAAATTGAATGGGATTAAGTATGTGGAATAAATGTTATATGGAGAAATTTGCAATATGAAAAGATTTGAAATTATCTGCTTATATGACTTGATATGTGGTATGAATTGAGTAAACCATCGAGGATGGTTACATCACTAAGTTCGCAAAACTCATCAAAATTGCAACACTTTTCAGGTCCGAGAGAGGACACTAGAGAAAAGGAGACTATATAAGAAGATTGATTTTTGTATTTTATGAAGAAATGACTCAAAGGTTGGTCAACGGAGACTGATGAGTTAGATAGAACTTTTGTAAAATTCTCCATGTGTTGTACTTAGTTTTAACACTGTATATATTCGGATGGTTTGTAAAAATTACAATGTACATCTAGTTTTTATGAAATGAAATGAGGAATGCAGTTTGGTTTTTAAAACTTAGTGACTTTTATGGATATTAGATGATGCCATGATTAAGTTGGATACGTGTTTGCTCTAACATGCCATTATTATAAGTTATGTACTAGAATGTCTATAGGGTGTTCTGGTATGTAATCTATAGTAGTAGGGTGTTACATTTTTAGTATTAGAGCGCAGTTGGCATCCTTAGGGACATATAGGAATGGTAAACATAAAATATAATGGGAAATGTGGAAAGTAATTGGAGTTATTGTTTGTTATAAGTCATCCGACGTAGGCGAATAGGAAGGATACTCAATTGACCTAGGATCAGCAAGAGCCAGTAAAGAGTTTGTTGTACCTCGACTTGAGGTAATGCCTCCAAGAATTCCCGAGACAAGGGAAAGGCGATATAATAGGTTGCGAAAGCAGGGGGTTGTGGACTTCTACAGAAGTATAGACCCTGCAGAAGCCAAGGGATGGTTAGAGAGGACTGAGCGAGTATTTGATCAAATGGACTAAGAGTCAAACAAGAGGTTTGACTATGTAATTTCCTTACTACAAGGCCCAACTTATCAATGGTGGAAGACTGTTCTAGGTAGTACCACCAGGCCTTATGATCTGAATTGGGAAGACTTTTTTAGGGTCTTTAGAGAAAACTACGTGCCCAAGATTCACCTGGATAGAAAAATGAAAGAGTTTATGGATCTGAAATAGGGAAGAATGTCAGTAGCAGATTATGAGATCAGATTTAAAGAACTGATGGGTTATGCAATTGCCTTGATTCCTACTAAGGAAGACAAGTGTAGGAGATTTAAAGATGGATTGAACATGGAAATTCGGACAAGGATAGCAATCACCAACCTGAGTAGTTTTCTTGAGCTTAGAGTAGCCTTGATTTGAATATGTTGGACCTCAATTTTGGAGCCCAACTTTTGCAAAAAATCCTAAGACTTGAGTGTATTTCCCCTATAGGGTTATTTCAATGTAATCTCCTTAACCATCATCCCACAAGAGGGAAGCCCACACCAGTCAAATAGTAGAATCACAATTTGACTTCTCTATAAAAATTATATCCCCATGTCTCTAGTTTATTTTTCAACAATAATCATCTCATTCTGAGCTCTATAGCTCAAGATATGATCAAAATACCAAAGTATGTTTAATAAAATATCCTATTCAAACTCTTCCAACCAATACCCTTATTTTATTTCCATCCATAATTTTCAAATCAACACCAAAGGATATCAATTTCTATGGAGAGATGGATAAATGTGTTAGGAATCCATTGGTTTAAAAGTCCTGTCATTTGGATGGCGGATGACAAAGTTATGGACAAAAGAGTCAAACATGTTCAAAGTTAGAAAACCCTTCGGGTGTGATTACGAGGATTAAGGTGCAATCGCAAGGAAGGCTGGTGCTATCGCAAGGAGAGAGGTGTGATCACGAGGAGGGAAGGTGCGATTATGAGGGTGCTTGGTGTGATCACTAACAAAGCTGTCTCGCATATACATCCTCTACGACATCACTAACTTCAAGCTCCATCTCCTTTCGATGCGCATCAGTGTAGCTCTTCATTCTATCCTGAGCTGCCTTTAGCCATTGCTTAACTAAGTTGACCTTGTCCATTGTCATCTGAAGTAACTTTAGCCCTATCAGTTTGCTTTCTCCTTCTTCATCTCAGCATATTGAAGTTCTACATCTCCTTCCATACAGTGTTTCATAAGGAGTCATCTGAATGCTCGAATGGTATAAATTATTGTAAACAAATTTGACGAATGGCAAATGCTCATCCCAAGCTCCTTTCAAATCCATCACTCATGTCTTGAGCATTCCCTTAAGGGTCCGAATAGTCCTCTCAGACTGACCATTTGTTTGAGGATGAAAAGTAATGCTAAAATTTAACTTGGTCCCCAAAGCCTTTTGTAAGCTTCCCCTTTTTACCCTTAATAAGTCAAAATAGTCCATTTTACCCTTCCTTATTTGCCTTGTATCTTTTATCCTTAAGTGACTTGCCTAGAATGTCCTTTATGCTATACACACTTAACACTTTAATTCAATTAACCTATGTCATAAAATCTTACCAATATTAACACAATAATTAACTTCATAAAACAAATCCATAAAAACCCCATAATAATTTAAATTATACTTAATCAAAGAAAAAATTCCGGGGCTAACAGAATAGAAAAATTGCTTAAAGATGAACAGGGAGAATATAGACAAGAGTCTAAGATGAAAAGGCTTAGTGAAGTTCAGAGTAGTTTTGTCAGGAAGTTCAGTAAACGTCAAAATAGACCATTTTGACCACCAGCTGGATCAAGACAGTCATGATTCAAACAGAGGAGTAGTTTTGTATAGTCTGGCAGTGGAATAGGTACAATGTCAGGACAATTACCTAACTGTGTGCACTATGGGAAAAAGCACAGTGGTGAATGTTGGAGATTGTTTGGAGCTTGCCTTAGATGCGGTTCATTTGGTCATCAGGTTAAGGATTGTCCTGCTACAATTGGAGCCCAGTCTAGTATGAGAGGGGGATCAATAAGTGAGGCCACTGTTTAGCAGAGTCAAGCTAGTAGGGTTGGACAGAGAGGCCGAGGCAGAGGTAGGTGAATTTTGGAAGTCCTTATGTAAGGACTGAATTTTGGAGCAACAGACCACGGTCTCAGGCCATAGTGTATGCAATGACCAGACAGGAGGCTTAGGATTCTCTGAATGTCGTTGCAAGTGCATTGCTTATCCTTGATTATGAAGCATATGCATTGCTAGATCCTGGATCTACGTATTCTTTTATTGCACCGCATTTGGCATTTAAGTTGCATTGTGATAGAGAGCAATTGAAACGTGGATTAAAGGTGAGTCTACCGATAGGTAGTACCACAGTAATTAGAGAAGTCTATAAGAGGTGTTTTGATTAGAATTAAACAGATAGATTTGGAGGCAGACTTGATTATATTACAGTTAAGGGAGATAGATGTCATCTTAGGCATGGATTGGCTCGCTGCTTATAGGTCTATCATTAACTGCTATACTAAAGAGGTGGTATTAGAATCTTCTAATAAGCCGAGAGCAGTTTTTAGAGGTATTAGTCAAGCAGTGTTAGCCAGGCTGATTTTATTTATGAGTGCTTTGAGGTTGATGCAAGGTGGATGTGAGGCTTATTTGACCCATGTTGTTGATACACAAGCTAAGCAGACTAGACAGGAAATTCCTGTTGTTAAGAAATTCCTGTTCCCACTAAGTTATCCAGTTTACCTTCAGATCGGAAAACAGAGTTCACAATTGATCTGGTTTTCGGTGCTGCTCCTATATCTATTCCTTTATATAGGATGACACCTATGAAACTAAAGGAGTTGAAGGTTCAGTTACAGGAGTTGATAGAGAAAGGTTTTATTAGACCTAGTGTTTCACCTTGGGGAGCTCTAGTTTTATTTGTGAAGAAGAAAGATGGCACTTTGAGGCTATACATCGATTATAGGCACCTGAATCAGGTCACAGTGAAGAACAAATATCCATTACCTAGAATTGATAACTTGTTTGATTAATTGCAGGGAGCTCAAGTGCTCACTAAGTTGGATTTGAGATCTGGGTATTATTAGTTGAAGATAGCAGAAGTTGATGTACCCAAAAGTGCATTCAAGAGCAGGTATGGATATTTCGAGTTCTTAGTAGTGCCATTTGGGTTAACTAATGCCCCAACTGCATTTATGAATTTGATGAATAAGGTGTTTCAACCATATTTAGATCATTTTGTGATTGTGTTTATTGATGACATCTTAGTGTACTCAAAGAGTAGAGAAGAACATGCTAAGCATTTGAAAGTGATCTTAAAGCTTATGAGGGAGAAACAGTTGTATGTCAAATTTAGTAAGTGTGAATTTTGGCTAGATCAAATAGTATTTCTACATCATTTAGTATCTGGACAAGGCATACAAGTGGATCCAAAGAAGATAAAAGTAGTGATGAATTGGGAAGTTTCGAGGAATGTATCAAAAATCCGAAGTTTCCTAGGTTTGGCTAGATATTATCGAAGGTTTTTCGAGGAGTTCTCATTAATCTTAGCTCCTTTGACAAAACTTCTGAGGAAGAATGTGGCATTTAGATGGAATGATGACTGTCATAAAAGTTTTGAGAAGTTGAAGCATCGGTTAACTACAACACCGGTGCTAACTATTCCATTTAGAATTGGAGGATATCTCGTATACAGTGATGCTTCACATCAAGGATTGGAATGTGTGTTAATTTAGTATGGCAAGATGATAGCCTATGCATCGATACAACTAAGGTCTCACGAGATTAACTAACCAGTACATAATTTAGAGCTAGCTGTAGTTGTGTTTACTCTAAAGATATGGAGACATTATATATATGGAGAAATATTCCAGATATATACTAATCATAAGAGTTTGAGATACTTATTGAGTTAGAAAGAATTGAATATGAGACAAAGCAAATGGTTAGAGTTATTGAAAGGTTGTGATTGTACAACTGAATATCATCCGGGAAAAGCCAATGTAGTGGCTGATGTTTTAAGTAGAAATTCGAATACTAGTGTAGCTCAAATTTAGTTATCGAGGTTACCAAACTTGATTCAATTGAGAGCTTTGAATGTTGAGTTAAATCTTAAGCATAATGAGGCATTAATAGCCATATTGAAACTGAGGCCAATGTTACATGATAAAATAAGAAGAGTTCAGAGCAAAGACCCTGACATAGTGAAACTGATTGAGAAAGTTAAGATGAAAACAGATTCTGAATTTGAATTAAGGGATGAAACATTATGGTTAAAAAAGAGATAATGTGTGCCTAATGTGGATGATCTGAGGAAGAAAATTTTAGAGGAAGCTCATATGACCACTTATGCTATGCATCCTGGTACTACCAAGATATACAACAGACTAAAACAACATTTCTAGTGGCCTGGAATGAAGAAGCAAGTAACGGAGTTTGTTTCTAAATGTATAACATGTCAACAGGTTAAGGCTGAACATTAGGCTCCAATTGGAATGTTACATTCGTTGCCGATTCCGGAGTGGAAACAGGAATGAATCATTATAGATTTCATAATGGGATTGCTTAAGACTCCAAGATAGAATGATGTTATATGGGTTGTAGTGGATCAATTGACTAAGTCGGCCCATTTCTTACCAAATAGAGAGAATAACTCTCTATACTAGTTAGCCCGGAGGTATGTAAATGAGGTGATTCAATTACACGGAGTTTCGGTGTCCATTGTATCAGACAGGGATCCTAGATTCACTTCGAGATTTTGGAAGAGTTTGTAGTCAGCTATGGGCACAAAGTTAAACTTCAGTATAACATTTCATTCTCAAAAAGATGGACAAAGTGAGAGGACAATCAAGACTATTGAGGATATTCTCGGAGCATATGTATTGGAGTTTCGAAGAGCTTGGTATCAGTATATAGCATTGATTGAATTTACTTATAACAATCATTATCACAGTAGTATCAGAATGGCACCATATGAGACATCATATGGTAGAAAGTGTCGATCACGTCTGTATTGGGATGAAGAGGGCTTGAGAATGGTTGAAGGTCCAGAATTGATACAAGACACTATGGATAAGGTGAAACTGATCAGGAATCGAATAAAAGTAGCTTAGGATAGACACGAAAGATATGTGGATCAACACAGAAGGGATATGGAATACAATGTGGAAGACAGAGTGTTTCTAGGAGTGTCGCCTTAGCGAGGTGTACTCAGGTTTGGTAAAAAGAGCAAGTTGAACCCTAGGTACATTGGTCCTTATGAAATCCTTGAGAGGATAAGACCTTTGGCATACAAGTTAGCTTTGTCTAATGAAATGTCTTAGTTGCATAATATGTTTCATGTGAGCATGTTAAGAAGATATAGATCTGATCCAACATATGTGTTGCCAGGTCAAGACATTGAGATTGATAGCAATATAAGTTATGTTAAGGAGCCGATAAAGATAGTGGGTTATAAGACAAAGCAACTAAGAAACAGAGTGATTCCATTGGTGAAAGTCCTTTAGAGAAATCACTCGATTGAGGAAGCAACTTGAGAAAACGGAAGATCATATGAGGAAACAATATCCCCACCTATTCGAACCATCATGTAAGCATTTTGAGGACGAAAATTCTTTTATGAGGGGAGAGTTGTAACATCCTGTTGCTTATGATAAGGTTAAAATAATGTTTATAAGAGGTTAATGAGAAATTAGGAAGCATAATTCATATGCATAATGTGACATACACATACATGAGAATATTGATTTTTGCACATTAATATGATTGTACAAATATTTATAGACATTTTCAGGTAAATTTTATTTTTAATGGGAATTATGGATAAATTTGATTTTTAATGGGAATTATGGATTTTATTGTCTTAAAAATTAAATTGGAGTGTATTAAATGTGATTTGGCAATTTTGGTAATATTTCAGGTATTTTAGAATTTTGGAGTATTTTGGAATAGAAAAAATATTAAAATATGGACCAAATATAGCGTGACATGTGGACTAATGATTTAGTGACAAATGGCCTACATGCATTGGTGACATGTGGCAGTGAAATAGCAATACACGTAGTTACGTGTTTAGGAAGGAAAATTCTGCAGCTGGAGTTTTCTCTTCATTTGGTTTTGTTCATTACCAAAAACACTAAAATTTTCTTCCTTTGTCATACACATCGAACAACTTGTGATTTATGATTGAGAACTTGGTTATTGATTCTTACATCAAAGTAAGAATTTCAGTTCATATAGAGAGTGTTTGTTACTATTTATTCTATAATTTCTTCATCCACCAAAACCACACTCACTGTTGGCAATTTAGCTAACTCAAGTAAGTTGAGTTTTAAGCTTTATGGTTTTGTAAATGGCATCTTGAAAATGTTAGAATTGGACTGAAATGTTGTTGTTAATTAGAGAAAAAATGAAAATGCAGAAAAATGATGAAATGAGTGAATAATGATCTGTTTTGATGTTTGGGTTTTAATATAGGATTTTGGATATGTTTGTGAATGATTGGGGCTAAAATGGAAGTAAAAAAGATGATTTATGTATAACATGTGGTATGATTTATATATAAAATGTGTTAGTTGTAAAAGGTAAGAGTTAAAAATCTGGAAAAAAGTGAAAGAAGAATTTCTGGAGTATGATAACTGTAATGTTTTCACTGAACACGGATTTGTATTTTAGCCATATTTTGATCTGTATATTTCCAAATGGAATTATTTTTTATTTATATTAAACTAGAGATAAATGGATACAAATTTTCTGAAGAAAACAAATTTCAATTCTATCTCTAAGAATTCCAAAATTTGGCTTAAAGTTGAGTACAAAGTATTGCTATAGTTAAGAATAGACCAAAGTATTTTGAGTATAACTTTCAAAATATTGAATCAAATTGTATGGTCTTAGTGTCCTTAGAAACTTAAAACATAGGAGAACAATTTTCTAGAAGGAAGTGTTATCAAATTACTTCACTTTCCTGATGAGAATAATCATGCAAAGTGGACCCAAAAGTATGTTTTTAGACAAATCTGAATTGATCAATTAAGTATTGATATATGAATGACTATTGTGACAAAAATAATGATAAAGAACTTGGAATTGTCATGAATATGCATTGTACATATTTGGCATATATGAATGTGTATAAATGAATTCATAATTGTGCAAAATTGTGATATGTGTATGTATTATATGTTATAGAGAAGCATTGAGCGACAACATCTAGACATTGCCAGGACTTCAGGGCAATAGCTTTTTGGAGCATACTGTGAGTAACCTAGACAGTCTGACTTAATATTTGTTTACTAAAAATTTTGTATTGAATGTGGAATGAATTGTTTGTACTAATTTCAGACATGAAGGTCCAAAGATTCTGATTAATGAATGTGATATTGAAGTGCTTCTTGAATGTGAATTTGATGAAATATGTGTTACTCAACATGTTTGTTGAATGTCGAACTAAGATCCTATGATATATGTATATGGGAATAAAAAATGTGATTGAATGGGAATGAGATTGAGAATGGGAATGCCTGAAATTATAATTGATTGAATATGAATGTGATGCATTTCATACATGAATGCATGATCAGTTAAAGATAATTATGATATGAGTAGCCACCGAAAATGAGCTTAAAGCTCCTGAATGGAGTATAGAACCAAAGGCTCGATATGTACAATGAGCCCTATATCCGTAACGGGTAAGGGAGAGTATCAATGAGCCCGGTATCCACAATGGATATGGGACAGTTTAGGCACTCAGTCAGAATAATGAAATAATTGAAAGTGGGTCACATATGCATTATGTATAAATTTAATAAGTGTGATTGACTAATTGAATTGTAATGTGGACATGAAATTGAGTGAGATTGGGTATGTGGAATAAATGTTATGTGGAGCAATTTGCAATATGAAAAGAAATTTTCTGCTTATATGACTTGATATATGGTATGAATTAGGTGAACCATCGAGGATATTTATATCACTGAGTTTGCAAAACTCATCAAAATTGCAATGTTGACTTTTCAAGTCCGAGAGAGGACACTAGAGAAAGGGAGATTCTACAAGAAGATTGATTCTTGTATTTTGTGAATCAATGACTCAAAGATCGGTCAGTTGAGATTAAAGAGTTAGTTAGAACTTTTGTAAAATTCCCCATGTGATGTACTTAGTTTTAACACTATACATATTCGGATGGTTTGTAAAAATTACAATGTACATATGGTTTTTATGAATTGAAATGAGGAATGCAGTTTGGTTTTTAAAATTTAGTGACTTTTATGGATATTAGATGATGTCATGATTAAGTTGGATACATATTTGCTTTAACATGCCATTATTATAGGTGATGTATTGGAATGTCCACAGGGTGTTCTAGTATGTTATCTATGATAGTAGGGTGTTACACACAATCACTATTAAAAACATATATGCCTCATTCATACACATCTGTGGAGGCAAATTATAAGGTGTAATTATGATTGGCCATGATGAATATTTTTTGTTAGATTGATCAAAAAGTTGGAATCCATCCGTCGACTATTCCAATCTAACATTTTGACTTTCAACTACAAACTCATAATTGGTGTTATTGAAATATTTCCATGCTAGTGCATCTAATGAATGACTCATTATTCCATCTTCTTGCTCGTGTTCATTATACCATCTCATGTGAGGTACAGTAACATTAGAAGCATATAGTCTTTGAAATCTCGGAGTTAGCGAAACATAATACATCTACTTCTAGGATATTAATTTCTATTTCATAGAATGCTTTCTAGGCTTGAACCTGGATTGATCATAAAATTTGCACCCTTGTAATTCCACATCATCTCCCCAATACAACATACATCTCAATTTGCAACAATCAATCTTTTTAATAGGTAAACCAAGACCCCTAATAAGTTTCTTCATATTGTAAAAACTATCAATCATTGTATGATCATAAGGCAATGATTCATTATACCATCCAAGAATTTTTTACCAAAAATATGATTAGAAATATGCCCTCAGACTTTATGTTCAATATTTGAGCAATTGAAGACAATTGAGTCATTGTCTCACAATTTGGCCATAATTC
>JANSVA010000005.1:40640490-40654652 GCA_025504915.1 Erythroxylum reticulatum
TAAAATACTAATTTCAAACTTAAAAGATAATTATCATACATATATTTGTAAGATGAAGAAAAAATATAAAGAAATATTGCTTCAAATAAAAGGATTTGAATATTAATCAAAATGTAACAGGATTTAAGTATTTCTTAAATAAGAGGATTAGAATATACATTCCTTCATTTTTGTTTTTCACTTATTCCTTTCAGAATTGAAAATTTCATCTTATATTCTTGTTTTTGAAACAACCAATTATCAAGACAATTTTAATTAATTAACTTAAGTATTACTAGTAGTTAGTTATATTTGTAATTGGTTACCCCTTATAGGTGTTTATATCTTCATTAAAATAATAAATAAGATGGTTTAAACTCTTTTTCATAATTATTTTTCAAAAGTAAAAAAAGTTGTTGGTATTTTAATTACACATATATTTAGTGAGGTGTTAAATTTAGAGTGATTTCAACTTTGGTGAGGTTTTTACACTAGCCACTTTAATGACATTTATTAAAGTGGACTTATAAACATATTTGAATAAATTGATATTTCATGTTTTCCATTATTATTTTTGTAATTTTAATTATTTGATCAAATTTTAGATTTAAAATATTTATTTTTATAAAAATGAAATGATAAAGAAAATAAAGACTAATCTTGATGAAATTATTCTTCTCTTTAACTTATGATATGTGTTCAACAAAATAAAAATTTAAATTGATAAATTTTATTTAAAAAGAATGAATAATTTATTGAAATTAAAAACTTTGATATTTATGTGAAAATTAAAAGGATAGCATTAAATGAGTCATTAACCTTTTTTATCTTTATTGTTAGATAAAATTATTGATGTTAATAAATATGCTCATGTGATTCACTTAGAATTTGTACTACCATATATATTTTTATGTTTTATCAACATAAATGCTTCCCATTTATTAATATAAGCACAATTCCATTTAGATTTTTTGGAAGGTAAATAATGAGTTCATTAGATAAGCTTGAAGAGGTGTTATATAATACATTTTTAAGGTCAAGTTACAGAAAGTAGGAGCAACGAAAGCATTCAACTAGGACATCCCCTAGAGAACTACATCTACGTTGATTTTCTTTAATAGACTTTGTATGGGGGTTACAACATTTGTTTCTCCATTTCCAAACGTTGATTCCTTCCAATACATATGTAATAAACTAGTGTTCCAAATGTTAGCTTAAACATTCTTTGATCCCCTTTAGCTTGAAATTGATCTAGTGGCCCAAAAAATGATATTTAGTTAAATAAAGTAGTTACAATAGGGACAAAAGATTTTGAAATTTTGTTTCTATAGAATGGCGGAGAAGTTAGAGTTGAAAAATAAGTTGCTCAGGTTTTTATTTACAGTTTAATTGAGTGCATACTTTGTATTTATAATAGGAAACTTATGTGCATTCTTAGTGCTTAATTTTTTTCACTGTAAGCCACAATCTAAAAGAAGTGGAGGGAATAAGGCTTGATTCTTATGCCAGCTTAAACCAATAGTTCCTAGTTTGAATACCTAAAAGGAGACCTATGAATGAATAATTTATAGGTTTTAGAGATTTGTCATGTAACCATTGGATTTGTCTAGAGGAGTTAGGGGAATATATAGGAATTTTCTCTATGATTTCTTTGAATTCCCTAGTAGAGTGAACTAGCCAACTCCCCCTGCTTATGAATAATTTTACTTTGATATTATTCTTAAAAGATATGATTTATTTGAAGGCTTGGAAGTCTTGTAAGTTGTTTAAAGGTCCCATATTATGCCAATTATCAAACTAGAAGAAGGTATCCCATCCATTCCTAATTTTATGCTTGAAAGATAGATTCAATAAATCCTTTATATAAAGCATTTATCTTAAGGTCCAAGAAGTGTTAGAAATTTTTCTTACAGCCAGATGCTTTCCTCTTTTAATAAATATAAATGAATCCATTTTATCATGTTTTTCAGTTTATAGCTTCTAAATTCTCTTAACGAGGAGAACTTTGCTCATAAGTTTGACAAAGTTGATTTATAAGCCTCAATTCTCCTTTAGTAAGCATTTGTCTAACCACTTCACCTTAGGTACCTTTGTCTTGTTCTCTAATCCACTCCAAAGGAAGTTTCTAAGCATCGTATCAATGGTCTTGATAATATCTTTTGGAAGGGCTAATTGAGAGCATTAGTATATGTAGAGATTGCTTAATATATATGTTATAAATTAGAGCCTTCCCTTATATGAAAAGGCTTTATTACACCAACCATTCAGTCTTTTACAAGTAGTGTATAAATTGAGAGCAATTTGAATAGGTGAACTTCTTTAGGGTTATAGGAACACCTAGGTACTTGAAATAACTATTGGTGTTTTTAGAGGTAACAAGTTGTTATGTCATTAGAGCTAGCAGAAATATGAAAGGAACTCTTACTTGAGGTGAAGCTCAAACCTGATAAGGACTTAAAAAGCTATAAGGAATTGATATGGCCCAAAAATAAGTAACAATCATCAACAAATGAGATATTAAAGTTGTAAATTTTATTGCATTTATAGTGAAATTTAAACTTGGGTTCCTTAGAGATGTCAGCCTAGTGAACATTTCAATACTGTGGGCAAATGAATAGGGTGATAAGGCATCTCCTTTTCTTATTTTAGATTCAAATAACTTAGTGAAACTAGTCTTTAAAGAACAAGTTCTGATTTCTTTCTTCTTGGGGTAGAATTTGAATAATTTTTAGGTAATCAATATATTATACCCAATGCTTCTTCTTTGCATGTAAACTCTTTGGCAAGGACTTATCATCACTATAAGCATTTTTTTTATTCTATTTGCCAAGATTTTTGAGTTCTCCTTGTATATAACATTGAAATATACAATAAGTCTAAAATCATGCAAAGTAGAAGTATTGACAACCTTAGGAATAAGACATATATAAGTTTTGTTTAATTAAGTTAATAGATTTCCACTGTTGAAGAATTCCCTCATTACATTGATAACTATGTCACAAGTTAGTTCCTATATGCTTTAAAAAAACCTGTCATTGAATCCATTAGGGCTTTATCAAGATGTAAGCTAGACAAAATGTTTCATTAATTTCCTCTATGATAACATCTTTGACAAGATCAGGTCCGAATTGACTAGGAAAAGAGTTAGCTAAGTAGTATCTAACCTTTTTAGGCATAGTAATACCTCTAATTCTATTTCCAACAACTTCTTAAATTTCTTATAGTCTATTTCCTTCAGTCCATCTTGATCATTTATAGTTATACCTTTAAAATTCTACAGGGATACAATTTTATTCATATTCCATCTAGCTTGAATAATATTGTAATAAAATTTTTCTTCTTTTCTCCATCTCTTAAATAGAAAGTTTTTAATTCCTATTTGAATTGAGAATGGTAGCTTTTCATGGTAGCGATATAGTGTCCTAAGGCTACATTTTTAAGATTTATGAGTATTAGATCAATTAGGTTAATTTTTAAGTAATCCTGGATCTTGTTGAGAGCATCCAGATCTACAATTTTCTCTTTTAGAATATGGTAACATCTCTTCTTATGAAGTTGAAAGAGTTTTTCTTTGATAACCGTTAGCTTTTGTATACAAGAGTAGGCTTGAGATCTAACAACTTAAACACTCAGCCCTTTATGAATTGCTTGCCTAAATTTAGGATGTTCTAATAGAGCATTGATGAATCTAAAATGGATTTTCCTCCAATTATTTTCATCCTTAATTTGGATTATATAGGAGTAAAATAAGATATAAGATCATTGTCTAAGTTAACAAACCTAAAGGAAAATAAGTAATCTAGGCTAAGTTAGAAAGCATCTATCTAGTTTCTTTTGCATGAACCAATTTCCATTCTTTCTATTATTATAAGTGAAAAAGTTGCTTATGTATCTTAAGCGAATCATCTTTAGATCTTTAATAAGGTTAGAGAAGTCCCAATTTATAAGCTTCATCTTTAGCTTGAGACCATCTACCTCTTGGGAGGAGAGAGTATAATTAAAATCATCTGTTAATAGCCAAATAGTAGTGGAGCTTACCCCTAAAAAAGCTAGACCAAACTATAGTTGTCTTTTTGGAACTCTTGTTAGCAGTATAGACAACATTGATATTTAATGATAATTGTTAATGAGTTAAAAGAACCTTATAGTTAATGTATTGATATGAAATGCTACAACATTATAGTTGGAAGACTTGAGGGTCAAAGGAGATTATAATTCTCCTATTATAGTGAACCCCATAGTTAGTGAAGGTGGTCTAGTCTCTAATCAAAAACTAAAGATCCTTTCTAAAAACTAATTGTATTTATATTGTAATCAACCAAACCAACAAGATGAAGCTTCTTAAGGGCCAAAAAATCCTTAAGGCCCTATTGTTTTTGGGGGTTTTATTTAAACCTTTAACATTCCATATAATTGTGTTCATTAAGCAAGAGATGTACCATCCCTCTTTTTCATACCTTTTCTTCTAAGGTTGCTTTTGCTAGCATTTAGTTCTTTATTACCACGTTTACTTTTAATGATACTTGAGATTCATTACTCTTTATCACATGCATGTCTTTCAATGTACTATTATATTTCAAGTCTGCATTTACTCCATTTGCACTCTTTGAAATTTAAGTATTGAAAGGTAATTTCAGATTGGGACACTCTTCTTTAAATCTAGCTTTTAAACCCACATCATTTAATGTGGTCTTATTCTTATAAGAG
Organism: Erythroxylum reticulatum; assembly: GCA_025504915.1. NCBI lineage: Eukaryota > Viridiplantae > Streptophyta > Magnoliopsida > Malpighiales > Erythroxylaceae > Erythroxylum > Erythroxylum reticulatum. The sequence goes on from JANSVA010000005.1 coordinate 40,645,177, forward strand.
GGGTAAATGTCTTCTTCCTTTTGATTGATTCCTTTTACAAGTAAATCTTCCTTATAAGATCCATCGGGAATGGCTTCTCCACAACTAAGATTGTGTTTAGTGTGTTCCCCAAATCAGATTGCATGTGAGTATCTGAATCTAAAATTAGTTGTACATTACAGGTCAAGGTAATGTCAAATTTATTATCCTTCTCTGGGGCTTTTATTAGTGCGAAGTTATCATCTTCAAATACTTCTTTTCCTTTAGGCTTCCATATCTTCACATGTTCCTTCTTCATTTTCCTCCACTAATAGGTTATAAACATGAAATTCTCTACATGTTGCCTTCCTCATCAAGCATGTTTATTTTAATTGAATCAGGAGCTCCTTATTCAAGTCCAAGTCTATACATTCAAGCATAATTAATTCTTTTAAGGTTAGCAATGTGGTCATCCAAGCTCAATGATCTCCTTAGTGAGCTATAAATGTAGCCTAGGCCTTCTGGAAACCAATACTCTAAGAGAACTTTATGGAAGTTTGTCCAAACTAGAATGGTCCTGATTATTGCCTTGTTCATTATGAGTATAGTTTCCATTTTGTCACAAAAATGGTCTCTCCTAGATATGTCATGGTCCCATATCCATTCTTTTCTCTAATTTTTATCTTCTAAAGTAAATTTAAAGATGAAAGTGTCTTTTTCACTTATCATCACATTCTTTGGTCCATGCTTTCTCTAGTTTATATTGGCCTAATAATAAATATAAAGAAATGAGAGGCGTTTCTCTAAGAAAATTTTAATCAAGGCTAACTCCCATTTCCTATCTCCTATGTTTAAAATTTATATAAGTGGCATTACTATCTCTGCTTCTTAAAAAGAAGGACATATTGGAGCTTGCAAAAAAAAGTGGAACCCATCACTTTGTTTCATGCAAGTTTGTTGGATAAATGTGAGCCATATATTCCTTGACCAACCAAGCCATCTTCTCGTGACTTCATGGTATTAACAGAGCCATTACGTGTAAAAGCAAAGAAGTCATAGGGGGGCTAGTTAGTTTATACAGCTTTAAATCTTTTTCGTCAGTCAGGGAGAGAGCCTTGGCCTCCTTCCTTGCTTCAAAGAGGTTAAGTAGAAAAACAAAATTATTAATATATAAGAGAAAGAAAACGACAAACGATCCTATTCTGGGGTAAGATTAGGGTATAAGGATGAAGTAATTAATTTTTCTTGTTTGGTGATTAGAGGAAAAGAAGGAGAGGTTGAAGATTTTTCAATGAGATTTCCTTTAACGATTAAAACCTATAAAAAAAAGGAAGAGATGAGAAAAAATTTAGAGGAAAAAAGCTAAATGAGAAAAGTAAACTAAGTAAATCAAAGATAGGCTTATTAGCCAAGGGTGCGACACAAAGGAATTAGATAGAATTTACAACATCTCTTACTAACCTATTTTTGTTTTACAACTACTTTTTTCATTAGTTAATATATTAGTTGCCTTGTAGTTTAACAATATTTAATTAGGTATTATAATAAGTAAACTAAAAAAAGTATACTCGATAGGTCTAGTGAGCTATGAAATAGAATATAGAAACAAGTAGATGAAAACTTTAGCCTAATAATTTTTTGAGTACAAATTTAAATTTTTATAAGAGTTCAAATCCTATTAAACAGAAAAAGTTGTACCCTTTGCCACAATAGGGATATGAGTTGTGAGTCATTGCTACGAGAAAGGACAAAAAACTTAGTTCTTATTATTAAACAACTAGACTTTTTGCTAATATGTCTTAATTTCCTCTTAAGACAATGACCTCTTATGCACCACAACAATAACAAAGACAATTTCATCATAATTCATCATATTTTAAAATCCTAACTTCCTAACTCATTCATCCTACCTTGAAAGAACAAAGTCTAGAACAGTAATTAAATACACGCAATCGTTGATGCTAAATCTTACGTGACCTGGCTAACTTTGTGATTGAGCTTAATCTGTTGTCTTCATCAAAACACCATCATTGTTTCAAAAAACTAATAGGCTGACCTTAACCATAAAAATTCCAGAATGGGTAGGTTTCAAAGAGTGAAAACTAATTCCATTATCTGGGCCTAACTGTTTCATGTTCGGGTATAGGGTTCTAAAAATATAGACCGAACCCGTTTTCTCCTGAGATCAAGAAGAGTAGCTGCTTATGTCAACCTACTTCAACCGGAGCTCAGAGCTTGTTATGCAGCTTTCGGTCTTTTTAGTCAGTCAGGGAGAGAGCCTTGGCCTCCTTCCTTGCTTCAAGGAGGTTAAGTAGAAAAACAAACTTATTAATATATAAGAGAAGGAAAACGACAGATGAGCCTATTCTGGGATAAGATTAGGGTATAAGGATGAAGTAATTAATTTTTCTTGTTTGGTGATTAAAGGAAAGAAAGGACAGGTTGAAGATTTTTCAATGAGATTTCCTTTAACGATTAAAACCTATTAAAAAGGAAGAGATGAGAAAAGTAAATTAAGTAAATCAAAGATAGACTTATTAATCAAAGATAGACTTATTAGTTAAAGATGGAACACAAAGGAATTAGATAAAATTTACAATATCTCTTATTAACCTATTTTTATTTTGCAACTACTTTTTTCATTAGTTAATATATTAGTTGCCTTGTAATTCAACAATATTTAATTAGGTATTATAATAAGTAAACAAAAAAAAGTATACTCTCTAGGTCTAATGAGTTATGAAATAGAATATAGAAACAAGTGGATGAAAACTTTAGCCTAATAATTTTTTGAGTAAAAATTTAAATGATTTAAGAGTTCAAAACCTATTAAACCAAAAAGGTTGTACCCTTTGCCACAATAGGGATATGAGTTGTGACTCATTGCTACGAGAAGGATAAAAAACTTTGTTCTTATTATTAAACAACTGGACCTTTTGCTAATCTGTCTTCATTTTCTATCAAAACAATAACCTTTTATGCACCACAACAATAACAAAGACAATTTCATCATAATTGGTCAAATTTCAAAATCCTAACTTCCCATACCTTGAAAGAACAAAGTATAGAAAAGTAATTAAATACACGCAATCGATAATGCTAAATCTTACGTGACCCGGCTGACTTTGTGTCTTCATCAAAACACTATCATTGTTTCAAAAAGCTAATGGGCTGGGCTCAGCCATAACAATTTGAGAATGAGTAGGCCTCAAAGATTGAAAACTAATTCCGGGGCCTGACTGTTTCGTGTTCGGGGAGGAAGAGCAGCTGCTCATATCAACCTACTTCAACCGGAGCTCAGAGCTTGTCTCTTTCAAGCTGACCTGTGCATTGCGGCTCTTCTTCTAGCAGGAGCTTAACTTTTTTTCCCTGATTTCTGTTTTCAGGTAATTATCTCCATCTTTTTAGCCTCTGTGTTGTTTCTGTCAAAGAATAGTCTTTCCCATTTAGATTACTTCCCGGTTTCAGATCATGTGAATTTCATTTTATGAGTTGATTAATTAGGTTATCATACTTGCAGTTCGTTGTTTTCTTTTTTGATTTGGAATTTGGGTGATGGTCAGTTTAGTTGGGTTTAGTGTTTAGGGTTGTCATTTCTTATTGCCTACTAAAATTTGGTCTGTCGCGTTATCATCCATCCAATGCTTGTTTTCTTTGTAAATCTGATTGGTTAGAGGGTTGTGGTTAAAGGGTTGTAAAGTTTTGAACTGAATGTTAAAACCTTTTGATTTTTAGGTATTGGTGGGAGTGATGGTGGGGTGGCAACGACATTTGCGGTCTTTCGTTTGTCAGATTGGGAGAAGAGAGTACAACTGCACTTCTTTTGCTAACCTCTCTTCTGCTTATTCTGCTTCTCGTGCAGACTCCTCCCTTTTAACAGGTTGCTGTATACCAAAAAATATTTATTTTCTTTCTCTGCATGTTGTGGAATTTCTTGTTCTTGTTTCACTTCTCGAAAAGAGATTTTATTTTGATTTGCTTGGCAACCTTCTGCTTACGGTTTGTTTTCACCTTGAGCTTTGAATAATATGCATTGCGGTGCAGGTGAATTACTATGTTGGCAGAGAGTTTGGGAGCCACCTTCTTTTAACATTTCAAGGCCTTTTTATCAATATTTGCAACAGTCGGTAATCCTTGGCTTCTGAGATTGTGCATCACAATTTGTGAAGATTAGATCTCCTGAGGAGATTATTTGTTTTTCTTTTTCTCTTTCAAACTTTTATCATTGATTGATGTACCTTATGTGGTTATAGGGCATTTCCAGTTCAGTGAAATTGCTAGCAAAAGAGGAGACACCTGTTCGATCTCCATTAACTCCTGTCTTGGCATTAAACACTGGAAAACCTGAAGAAACAAAGGCAGTTTCAAAACCTTCAAAAGTTCAAGCTATATTAAAGGGCATAAAACAGGTGTAAGATCCTTCTGTGAAATCCCTTGGGTTTTATTGCAACTACCGTTGGGTGTTATACCTGGCGAAAGAAAAAAACCTAAATGTTGAAAAGACATGAAATGGCAAGAAAGTGACATCTTTAGTTGAATTCATCAGGTGTAGCTACATCTAAAGAGTTTTTACAGATTTTATACATCTTCTTAAATAGAGGTAATTTGGCCTCCAGAATTTTGGGACTTGCTGCTGGATGGCCCTATGACCACCTGGTACTTCTGATACTAGTATAATGTATTCTAGGCCTTTTAGTAACCTCGCCTGTTATCGAAGAGCAGTAGAACTTTTCATGGCTCTAGTTTTGGGCTGCAGGGGGAAAAGTTTAGAAAAGAAAAATCTCATAATTTGATCATTGGTAAAAATTAAATCAGATAGCTTTTTGCTTATGCGGAAGTTGTGGAAGTTGTGTAATTATCCGTAACCTTGTAGTTTCCGGATTTAATATTAATAGTATAGTTTCTATTTCAAGAGGAGTTATACTTAACAGCAGTTTTTCATTATGTCAAGAGGGGAGTTATACACTGAACTGCGTTTTTTCAACCTTTGTCATTTTAGTTCCTCTTTATCCTGTTTTCTATGTTCATCTCCATAGGTGATTTTCACATGCTAATCTGAATGTTAGCCAGCTATATAATTATGTAAATTTACAAAAATGCTTTGAACAAATAGATAAACAAAACTGAGAGCTGTTAATGGTGTTGGAGATTCTTTTTATTACTTACTGAAGAAACAATATCAGACATTTTGGTGGAAAACTTTGGTTCTTGATCAAACAAGAAAGGATTTTTTCCCTTGGTGCTAGGGTGGATGTCCATTGTGCTTAACTTATGTGATGAGGATTTTTATCATAAAGAATAATATCTTGGAGGCATTATAAGTGGCAGAATTCTGGTTTGCATTCACATCTATGTAACGTCCAAATGCCGCGATGAACAAAGTTAAGGCATGGAAAGAAGCATGTCTAGGTGTAGGCACCTGATTGATTGTATTTGGGATCTTTATGCTTATAAATTTGGGGTAGACCTACTAATTAAATTATTTTCATTTGAAGTTTCTCTCATGTGGAAGAGTGAGAAGCAATTCAAGTTTTTTTGCATGTTGTTGGTTGCTTACGACAATATGCCTTTACACACATAAATCTGCATTGATTACAAATATGCTATGAATGATTACCTGGAATGATGATTGGTCAGCATCAAGCTAGTTGGCATCATTCTCATCATAGATCTGTTGGGCTTGAGTTCAATCTTGAGGGCATGAAATTTGTTTGATTGATTTGAGCTTTTCAATTTCAGAGTCCCAAGAAGATCAACTTGGTTGCCGCATTGGTTCGTGGCATGCGTGTCGAAGATGCACTTTTGCAATTGCAAGTAACGGTAAAAAGAGCTTCAAAAACTGTTTATCAGGTTAGACAACTATTTTGTAATTTTGTGGATGCTTTGCAATTCAAAAAGTTTCTTTTATTGCCACACCCACGTATCCAGCTGCCAGTCTTTGGGTTCATTTGGAAGTTAGCATACATGTCTTCATTGATTCAGACACGTCGGAAGTCAGTCTCTCAAAGCAGCCATTTAGAATAAAGATTAGATGGTTTTTATCGTACTCCCTGCATAAATTGGAGAAGTGAACTAAGACCACAAGTAGGCAGATCTTATTGTTTGTTGCTCAACTAACATTCGTTAGAGTTTACCAACGGTTTGTAAATGCAATATCGGAATTTGTTAATAGACTTGCCACAGCAAAGCCAGGCTTTTTGTTCAAAATGTCGTTTGAGTTTTTATCGCACTTAAATCTCTAGTTGCATAAAATCCGAAGAATTTATGACTAAACATCAAACTTTTCAGTATCAAGAAACTTGACTATTTGATTTACAGGTTCTTCATTCAGCACGAGCAAATGCAACTCATAATCATGGGCTAGATCCAGATCGTCTCCTTGTTGGTGAGTAACACAGATGAACTTGTATTACTACTTAAAATTGAACTGCACTCATTTCAAACCTATACTTGTCACGCAGCCGAGGCATTTGTTGGAAAAGGATTCTTTAAAAAAAGGGTTTCATACCATTCTAAAGGTAGACATGGGATCAAAGTAAGGCCAGAGTGTCGATTAACAGTGGTATTAAGGGAGACCACACCCGAGGAAGAGGCTGAGATTGCCAGGCTACGAGTCTACAAGTTCCGGAAACTCACTAAGCGGGAAAGCAGGCTTGTGCCGCATAAACTTATCGAGACCAACCCAGTGTGGGACCGCAAAGCCCAAAAAGCAGCCCAACATGAACAAACTGAGATGTCCGCATGAATCTAGCATACTTAAAAATTTTGTAATAGGAACGACCCATCAGAACCAACCTTATTCCGTTGCTTGCTACCAAGGATATTCTTGTATGTCCAACTTTTTTGGAATCTTGGTAATTATCCCTCTTGGCAAATAATTGTGGATGGCATCTGAAAGTACTCTAATGATCCTTATATTAGCTGTATATGCGTTTTGCTGACCCAGGATATTTCCCATTTACCTTGGCGTAATATATTCATTTTGGCCCCTAGCATTCATTATGATGCTTGAATTCCTCCAAGAAAAGCAAAGGAAAGAATGACTACCCAGCAAATAACATTTTAGAGAATAATCAAATATAAAAATACAACAGAGAAAATTCAGATAAGACACTAAGCATGATTTAGTAAACTGCAAAAAATCGGAGTTATGTTAGAACAAAGACATGACATGAAAAGTTGATTCAATTTCTTTAAAAAAAGAAAGACATGACATGAAAATGTTCAGATATTGACAAAGGGGAGCAAATCATCTGTTCCTTCTACCCTATTCCTTAAGTTCCAAAGCTTTTTCAGCCATCCAATTTCTTTTTATTTATTAAAATGAACAGATGAAAATACTTTGGGAAGAGGGGGAATAGAGATTATGAAACAGAAGATCTGGGGTGTTGACAAAGAACTAAGCTGTTTTCAGTACAACTAATAGTATCCGCCGGGCAGTCAGATTTACCAGCTGCACTGAGATCTATCCAGGCATCTACATCTATAATGAACTTCTGCTCTAGTGTCAGTTCTTCTGGCTTCGTTCCAGGTAAAACATGAAACTGCAATCCTCTTAGAATGTGTTTCTCCCCATATCATCCTAACATCTTCCATATCTGCTACTGATGAATAAAATAACTTTAAAGTATATGATAGGTAATACAACATTAACCTTGAAAGGAATTGGGCACAGAGTTTAAGGAACACCAAAGCTTTTCCTCCTCTCTCCGTCTCTCGTTTTACGGCTAGGAATGTATCTTAATCTTTATAGGTGATTTGAAGTTTTCACCAGGAATAAAATGTATAAACGGCAAAACTTAAACTAGGGTGCTTTGCTATTAACCACAATAGTTCCACAGATCGTATAGTGGCCTTTTGGACTCTTATCTGAATGACATGAATTAAGAACGAGAAGCAAGGTTTTGGGCAACGACATTACCAAAAGTAAGAGACAGATCGACCTTTGAAAAGAAGTCAATCCAACTTTCACACTAGAGGAAATGGAAGATATGAGAATTCCTTTATAGGTTCTACGGAAAACTAATTAAATGTGTCCACTTGACATAGCTAGGTTGATTAACCTACACAAATTTTGACAGTTTCCGTCACATACTCGGCCACATTATGATTAACAGGGATTGGACTTGTGACTTAAATTATGAGAATAGAATCTAATTATAATGCTCATTAGCTAGCTATACACAATTACAACTGCCCTCAGGGTACCTATTTTCTGTGATCACATGTGGTACTTTCTCCTCTCGTACTAAATGATATGCTTGAACGCAATTAACCTATGCAATCACATTTTATGTTGATACAAATTTCCCCAGTACACCAAAGGAAAAGTATAAAAAAAGTGATAATCTTGGAAGTGGTCCAAGATTTCTTGATTGGTTTCATTACTGCCAACAGAAAAATTCCCAAACAACTTTTATAGAGACACAAGGTACGAGCCCAAATGAACGGAATTTCCAACTTCAACGCTATATCTATATAAATTCCCAGACAGGCTATTGAATTCATCTTCAGGGATGCGTTCACTCTAAATTTTGAATAATCTTCTTAGTAAAGAGTTTCACGTACCGTACACAACGAGTTTGCCTGCAAGAGCTAGGAGAGTAGTATTGTTTTTGGCGAAAAGGGAATATTTAACTATAATGTTTACATCTATGAACCTTAACATTAAAGATAGTACAAATTAAACCTTATCATTGAACAAATTGTTATACACAGGGAGAGCTTTACTACGTGTTCCGGATCTACGTGAAAGGATTAAAAACGAAGGTAATGTAGAATACTTGGATTTCAGTTCCATCTCTGATTCCGATGCGGATTCCGAGCTCCAAACATCTCTGAATCTCCCGGGGCCTTTAGTGGAAAGTGTTCACCGACTCACGGGCTAGGTCTTTCTACAGTTTCCTCAAATCACGAGCTTCCCTAACGAGTCAAGAATTCTTATTCTCGTGAATGATTCCTTGAGTAACTGCAGGAGACCTTAACCTTTATATGGCTTCTATATCGGGCTTCCCCATCACAAGGCCGATATGGACCTGATCTACACTAATCGGGACCTATTTTCTATCCGGACTTCGACCCATTAATCTAGATCATTTATTGGGTCACTTCATTATCTTTATCTGGATCAAATGACGCAACTTAACCGGTAATTTATTTAAAAACTAAAATTGCAATTAATGTTAGTCCAACTTTATGAGACATGGATAAAATTGTCCCTAAGGACAAAAATGTCTTACAATATCCCCTTTGGACAAGCATTAATTGTAGTAGACTCCAGTTTAAAAACAATTTAAAACTCGGTTAAGCCACGCTACTGTATTATTCGACTAAGTTTTAAACACAAAACATTTGATCCAAAGATAACGAAAGTCCATCATTCTGTCCCGTAAGGCTTTTGGTACCAAAAAGCATCAGATACATGTGTCCTGTGTGACACAAATCCAATACAATCACGAATACCTAATACCCCACTAACATGAATGGGAAAATGGAGTGTGGCAAACTACGATGATACC
>JANSVA010000005.1:40654752-40666040 GCA_025504915.1 Erythroxylum reticulatum
TTGTTGGCCATAATGAGTCAGGTTATGTTAAACTTACTGAGCTGCCGGAGGATGAGATCAAAAGGGAGTGGCCGGAGGAAATCCGATAAGAGGTTCAAGCTCAAAGTAGAATCCGCCCCAATCAATAGAGAAAAGATCCCACTTTTCACGCAAACTTTGATGGCAGGTCCACAAATCAAGGGAATCAATATCTAGAAAAGGAAAAATAAAAGAAAAATGGTCATTAATACTTATGGCTCTTTTCCTAGGAAATTTCAATTTTCACCAGCTGTTGACTTATCTAAATCGGTTACTTATGCTCTTGAACTGGAAAAATCTAGTATTGAATCGAACTTAGCTGTTGTCCACAAGGAAAAGGAAAGTAACATTATGATTATTGACGAAGTTAAAAACGACCCCGTGAAACTTCAAGTCATGGAAACAACTTCGATGAGATGAAAGGCAGTATAAATTCATCTTCTTCGATTTCAACTTGTAGCTCTACTGACTTACCAACGGCCGGTCTTGTTCATGAGACCCGCCGATCACCGTGAATTGTATTGCCTGGAACTACTGGGGCTTGGGCAACCCGCGTGCAGTAAATGCTTTGAAAGACATTGTTAGGAATAATAAACCTCATTTTATTTTTCTTAGTGAAAGGTCTTGCTGTACTTTGGAATAATAATAATAATGCTAATGTTTTGGGTTATTCAAGTAAATATATTGATATGGAGATTATTCATTCTAATAATTTTACATGGAGATTCATCAGTTTTTATGACTTTCCTGAAACTCACAGAAAAAGAAGTAGCTGGGAACTGCTCAAAGCTCTCTCTCATCGCTATCAGTTACCTTAGGTTTGCATGGGAGACTTTAATAACCTTCTCTTTGTTAATGATAAATTTGGCGGACAGGATTACCTATTTCTCTCATAGATGGTCTTCGTTCTTGTATTGCGAATTGTCATTTAATTGATGTTCCTCTTGTGGGTTTTGGGTTTACCTGGGAACGGGGTAGAGATTCGAATTCTCTGGTTATGGAGTGGCTGGATAGGGCCTTTGTATATGCGGATTGGATTGCTTTCTTTTCTTTTCATAAGCTCTACAATTTGGTTATCCCTTATTCAGGTCATAATCCCATTAAGCTTTTTGCTAACACTATGTTACCAGTAAAAAAAAATAAGCAGATTCAAATTTGAGAATAAATGGTTGATTGAAAATGGTTTTATGGAGGTTGTGTCTTATGCTTAGTCTCAGGGTCTAAAAAATGGCATTTTAGATAGAATTTCTACTTGTAGTGCGGCTTTAATTGCTTGGCATAAATCGTGGGATCATAACTTTAAAGCTAGGATTGATGATGTAAAGAGGAAAATTAACTTTGTTTGGTAGTCCCAGGTTGATGATGTGTTGATTTTGAATATTAAAAATGAGCTCTCTAACCTTCTTGCACAGGAGGACATTTATTGGAAACAAAGGTCCAAAATATTTTGGCTTAATTATGGGGAAGCTAATTATAGGTTCTTTCATGCTTAGGCCTAAAAAAGAATATTGCTTTTTTGAAGGATGTTCAGGGCAATGCTGTTTCGGATATTGACACTATGAGCTCTATTGTTATGGACTATTTTAAATGACCTTTTTGCAGCTCCCTTAGATGAACTGAATATTGAAGAGTTTATAAGACATTATTCAACTAAAAAATAAACAATTTAAACTATACTAAACAAGGTAAATTCCACTTAGAACAAAAATAAATGTAAAAAAGCAAGTAATCACTTATATGCCATAACTACTAAATGAGATTAAGAATTTAATCATATATTTGGTTACTCCCACTATTATATTCGAAATAATAGCCCTCATTACTATTTGAAAAGATTACTTAATCTTTTTAGTGGGCTACGATCTCATTCAAATATAGTTGATCTTAAGTTTGCTCAACAAACCAATTAAACTTAAATTAGGTAGATAAAAACTTTACCAATCATATCTCATGTGACTCCTAGATTCGTTAGGTGACAACTCTTTCTAAAATATATCTTATATGCTATTCCTAACTCTGCTTCTAAATTTATGTGATAATGAGTTTGCTCCCCTAAATCACATAAATTTGGTTTAAGTAATACCCACTGCCATAACATTAAATATGTTCAGGTTAAAGTGGTCTTGAGTTTGCTTAACAAGCCAAACAATAAACAAAAATCTAGCTTATTCTTATAACAATCGAAAGTAACAATCACGTTCTCAACATGTACTTAATATTTTAAAGAGGAATTTTATTTTGTTTATCTCCATCAAGCACAAAATTGCATGTAAAATATCTCACATATAAAATATATAATTTAACATGCATTGTATATATCAAAACATGCATTCAGTATATATATCAAACATATAAATAAAGTATGCAACTAATGCACTTATAGTCAAATTATATGCATAATACAGCAAGCTTCGTTTGATTCAAGTTATTAATTTTTATAATCTAAAATAATATTTCCAAATCGTCGGAAAAATTAAATTGGATTAAACTCATTAATTCCTAAATGAACTAAATTTCTATTCCAAATAGAAATATAATTTGATTTGAAGACAATTTTCAAATCCAATTGAAAACTATTTTCAATTATCTTGACTCCTTTAACAAAATTTAATTGAAAAAATTTTCAATTAATTATTCTTCTTATTCATAATTTTAAAAAACTTATTTCTCAAAATTATATAAGTAACACATTCTGATCCAATTAGGAAATTATTTCTAATCTCATTTGAAATTACTTTTTTTAATTAGAAACCTATTTTCTGATATTAAAAGGAAACTACTTTCAAAATTAAATAAAAACATTTTAATTAAGAAAGTCATTGTATTATTTATTTAGAGATTGATTTCTTAATTAATTAGAAATCTTTCCTTAGTAAATTGGAAAACTCTTTAAAAAAATATTAAAGAAATTTCAATTTTCTTAATTAATAAATGACAACGCTTTGCAAATTTTAACTAAGAAAAAACTTTTTCTAAAAATCAAGAAACTTACTATCCATAAATAAAGAAACAATTTCTAAATAAATAGAATAATAATTCTCTAAACAAATAAAAATTATAAATTTAACTTATCTCGATCAAATCGAAATAAATAAATATACTTAAGAAACAACTTTCTTAATTACTTAAGAAAACACTTTTCTTAATTTTAAGGAGTCTAATTAATTAATTTCAATCTAATTAAAAATAATTAATTCTAATTTTAGAAACTACTTTTCTATAATTAATTTGGAATCAGTATAGTTATTAATCTTAATCATATTAAAAACAATTATTTTAATTTTTGAAATTAAGATATCATCTTAATTAATATAATCTCTAACATAATCTAATTATAAAAGAAATCAATTAAAAATTTTGCTTTAAATTAATTATTGATTTGATATCTAATTTAATTTAATAATTAAACTTCTTGAAAAATTAAATTAAATTAAACATATACCTAATAATAATTACCTTTTGAAAACAAATTTGAAACATTAAAAAACACTTTTCAATACTAAGAACATAAACCAATTTAATATCCATTTAATTAGTTCAATTAAAATCAAGGACTTAAAACATTAAAAATAAAAAAAGGTTGGGATACTATCACGCGCTAGTCATTTCTACTCCTAGATGCTTTCCAAAATGTTGGGAGCGTGTCTCACACGTGCCCATCATTTTCATAGCTGGTAGGTTTTGTTGCCACCGCCCTTTCTGCCTTTTTTTGGCAATGTAGCACCTCCCCAATTTTCTTCAAGCTGGTGCTTCCATATCGCCGTTGGTCTACATTGTTGCCTCTTTCGTGCTGTCTGCTTCCATGCATGGGTTTCATAAACCCTTACCAACGATGAACTGCTACTAATGAACGATTCAATCATTTCATCATACAATTTTTCGATTAGAAAAAGTATAGAATTAATGTCTACTATTTTTATTCCAATCATATTAGTTCTCTATCATTAGCTATTGATTCAATTAATAACATTTATAAACTATATACAAAATGTCATTCCACCTTGGCTAATGATTTGTCAAATCAATATTAATCAGGAATAATTAAACATTTTCCCTAATTACTTTAGGGTGATTAATCCTATCTTGATCACACATTTACCTCCATATAGTTTATACTATATCTAATGACTGAACAACTTATGATTAAGTAGGCTATAAGTAGTAAAAAATATAGCAATCCTTATACAAGATAACTTTGAAGACATCAAGTCAAATGATCACTATACAATTTTTAAAATGAGAATTCCATAGATATATAAGTAATGCTCCAAATAAATTTATCATATTGGGTACATTCAGTGAATTTGTTCTCTAGCAAGCACCCATATGTTTGTTTATCTCTATAATTTAGTCTATAAGATCGACTATTTCCTTCATAAGAAAAAATATAATGTGTTATAATCTTTTTATGTTCTATTAGCATCTAGTCTTAATAGAACAATGACTGAGAATAATTTAGGGATAGTACATAATTGCAATATGAATTTCATAATTATAATCTCATTATAATTTCATTTTCAATATATAATTATCTCATGGACTTTATCATATACATCTAAACATGTATAAGATAAAAATGCCTTTAAATTATATTGTCATTAAATTGTAACTAATCAGTCAGCTGTAGGGTATAAACTAACACATCAATTACCCTCTCCAATGATAAAAATACTCTTGGTCATCCCTGTGATAAAGACATGAGAAATTAACACTTGGGTGTAGTTATTTGATAACATGTTTGAAGTAGTGTGTGTAGGGTTGGAGTGTGTTGCTGGTCAACTAGTATTTCTACGTGCAAAAATAATGTGAGTCTAGTAATGGTGTATTTAAAGCTCAGTTTTGTCGCTGCTTTAGCTACCTTTTTATCACTGTAAGTTTTTAATATTGTTAGGCCTTGTTACATTTGGGTTGTGTTTGTATTTATTATGCTTTTTATCACATAAGGATCATATAGGGCTATCTATTTTCTTGGTCCAACTCAAAAAGCAATATTGTTACATTTGGGTAATACCGCCATTTTTGCTATTCTTTATAACATCTACCGTGATTTTGTTTCAGGGTTTAACCTGAGCAGTGACTCTATTTCTTTAATGATTCTTGGTGGTTTCTCTTGGATCTTGCTCTCTAATGTTCATTGTTTCTGTAATGCCAACATTGTTTATTGTTTTCATTTATAGATTTTGTTCTTTCTTTATTTAGATCATATAATTATTTTTATTTTTTAGATTGATTCTTATGTGTTTGGGATCTTTTTGGGATTTGTCGATATTGCTAGTTAGTTAGTTTGTTTATAGTTACTGATTACTATTTGGTTTATTTTATCAGTTTTCATTAATCTAGGATAAGACTTTATTTTTATCATCTCGTAAGTTGTATTAAGTGTTATCTTACATTTTCTTTCATGGTGTCGAGACTCAGTGATTGTTTCTTAATCTTGTTACTAATTCAGAGTTATTGAGTGTATTGGGTATTGTTAGTGCTTTTAGTTCCTTACACCTGCTTTCTTCATAAATTGTTCAATCTTTTCTAGGTTTACTATCCTTGTTTAGTCAGATCTTTTTTATTATAGTTTTCAATATTTTATTTATTCTTTTTTAACTATTAAGTACTAGATTTTTAGCATTTTGTAGAAACCTAACTGCTAGTGGCGATTAAGATTTGGACCATCAAAATTTTGATTTGCTTACGATCATGTATACTTTTGATTTTTTTAAACCCACTTATTATGGTGCCCATTTTAGGATTTATCAATAATCTTTGTTTCCTTTCACAAGTTATATTTGATTCATTTAAGGACTTGTGGGATTTGTCTTACATAGCTTATGTTGGGTATTAAGATAGGAGTGGTGGCTTTGTTTACTGATGATAAAGGAAGAGCTAGTCTTTCAGTGAGTTTTGGGTCTAAGAGAAAAGAAGATGATGACAAATTATAGATAGGTTCTTGGTACATCAGGACCCTTACAAGGATGTCTTTGAAATTAGTGGAGATTTTAGTAAAATATAAGATTCATTTAGCATGCATCTAGGAGACAAGTGGGCAGGGGCTAAAGAAAAAGAGATTAATACGTTCAAACTTTGGTATTCAGGGTGTTTATGATAAAAATGTTGTTGTCAATGTGGTGTGTGTTTATACACCTCAATTAGGTTTAGACAAACAACTTAAACTTCAATTCTAGGAAGAGTTACATGAGGTGATTCAATAGATTCCCCTTGACGAGAGAGTTATTATAGGAGGATACTATAACGATCATATAGGCAACCTCGAATGGGTATTCATGAACTTATGGGAGTTTCAAGTATGGTGATAGGAATGATAGCTGGATCGCTTTGTTAAATCTCTGAGATAATGGTAACTACTTATTTCCTAAGAAAAACAAAGAGCATTTGGTGACTTTTAAGAGCAGAATTACCTTGTAGCGAAGCGATCGACCTAGGTGCAAGGATTGTAAGGTGATACTGAATGATTGCTTGTTAACTTGGTATAGACTGTTAGTTTTAGATCTTATAATTAAAGGTTGAAGGAAGAAGAGAAGTCCTAGGAGGTATAAGTCAGATGGTGGAATTTGAAAAGGGATACTGACAGCGCGTATCGAGTGCACTGCAAAATTTACTTGACTCTGCACACTAAAATTTGTAGTTATGGTAAGTTAGGATTGAATCCACAGGAAATGTTCAGTTAATTTTCGTAATGAAATTAATTGATGCAAGGAAAGTAAATAGGGGTTTTTTTTGGGTTTCAAACAATTTAGAAATTAAAGTAAAAGTAAACTATCGAAAACAAATTAAAACAAATAATCGAAAATGAGAAATGTGTTGAGTATAAGTAAGGTCCGGTTCTAAGGTCAATCTCGGCCTAAACATAATCAAGTATATTCCTTCATTCTAAAGTCTTTACAATTCTTTTTGGACTATTGATCTGAGACTAATAGAACATTCTACAAATCTCGGTTTTCCCTTAGGTTGTATTTAATCAAGATACGATCATTAATTAAACCTAACCACTGAATAACCTAGGATACGATCTCTAGATTCAATTTGGTAGTTGCATTATGAATTGGAAAATGATCAATATAGGTAGCAACCTCACATGTTCGGGTTATCCAACCTAAATTATGTTGTCCCTAACGATTAACAATCCTTATAAACTACTCACAAACATCAAAAGTAACGATTATGGATTACAACAATGTTTTAGCAATAGGTTCGAAATAAAACGATCTAAATAATATATTAAGATCATTCATCCCAAAACCATCCAAATCAACACCAACAACACAACAATCTGAAAAGAAATTACATCTTTAAAATGATAGAAATGGCTTAACCGTGACTTAGCGTCGATACTCCCGTTGAACCAGCATTGGAAAACTAGCCCTCCATATCTATGTTTATGCTCCAAGAGTGGCTCATATTTTCCATTAACTGTGGCAGAATCACGATACCTCCTCTCTTTACTGTTCACGATTGGACAAATAAAATGGTGAGTTTAATGGTCCATACTACTCCCCTCTCTCAGGCCTGCGCCAGCTCCAAGCTGTCAACATGGAAATACATAAGAAAATATAAGATAATTCAATCCTATCAAATACCCCCACACTTAGTCTTTGACCGTCCTCGGGCAAATCATCAAAATCAAAATCACAAACCAAAACTTTAACTCATTTTTCACATTTCTTAAGAATAGATAGCCATAAATAAAGGTGAATGACTTTCAAAACCTAAGCAAAAACTCAACATTCAAAGCTTCTACTCATGATCAATCAACAATCAATATCTTCAAAAACTGAGCAATCTAATGGTAGACTCGGAAAATGTGTTTAACTAAAACATATCTATGGTTACACTCAACACCATTCATGATCATAACAATCCATAACTTTGCATATCATTTCATATCTCCACCACTACTGTCCACATGCAAAATCACGAATCAAAGGACTTTTCAAGGTTGTAATGTGGGTATAGGTAAGGTGAGATGTGTTTAGTTTAAGTAGCATGAAAGTCATCAAAGCTAGTGAAACAAAGTAACACTCATCAAAAACTAGGTACCGTCAGTTATGACGAATGCAACATTTATATTTTACAACCTCATTCAGCTCTCATACACAAACCATATGAAGCGTCTACCAATCCGAATGAATCACTCGTACAAATTATTTTATGCCAATGAAATCACAAGAGTGAACCTTCTAAACCAACATCTACCTCATATTCAACATACTCAAATAATACATCCATTACAAATTTAGGAAGATGCATAAACCATAAATAACTTTTCAACACATATGCAATTATTCCTTGATACGTTTATTTTAAACAATTTTTTCCTTTTTTCTCTTTTCTTCTTTCTTTTTTTTCATTTTCTTTTTTTCTTTCTTTTCCTTATAAAATTAAAATAAACTACATCAACATGAGAATTTCAATGATAAGACATAAAATAACATCCCAATATTATAACCAACCCCGACACTTAGAATTTTGTATATCCATAAACTCAACAATCACAAATGTTCCACTAGCCTCATGACTTGGGTAGGACATTTGGTCAAGTTTAAAAGCATAAAATGTGGTTTATACAAAAAGAAAGGCTAAAGCTCAAAATGGTTTATCAAGAGAAAAATCATATCAATAGGGTAGGTTATTTAACTAATGTAGCTTATGACAAACAAAGAATACCTAATCATATCCATGTTAATGCATATGATAAAAATGTGGTCTTGAATAGAAATTCAACGCAAAATCAAGATGAACATATCATGAAGGTCACACATCATCAAAAGGCAATAAGACTGATATAGAAGTGTCAGTCAAATAAGGCTCAAAATCTTACCAGCTTTGTCTACCATTAGTCACTACTCTTCTAAAGATAATGCACATTAACAAACCATAAAAGCAAAAGTGCATGCCAAATTTTGCTATGGATTTTACTAATCAATTCACACTTTAATTATGATTAAATAATCTTAATAGTAATAGAAAACAAGAAAATTTTTATTTTGTTCATTTAATTTTGAAAACCGCCTGAGGAGTCACATAAGCTACGATTAAATTCAAAAACATGCATTAAAACTATTGTACCCCACCCCCACACTTAAAACTTGCATTGTCCTCAATGTAAAATCAAATGCCAGAAATGAAGTAGCTAACAAAAACAACATATGCAAAAATGTAAAAGACAGAAATTAACTTCCCTTGGGTTGCCTCCCAAGCAGTGCCTTTGTTTAAGGTCATTGGCTAGACCTCCAGTTGTGTGCTTTAAGTGACCCTAGTCATGTCCTCTAGCATCAACACCTCTAAATCCTCTATTTGGAAGCCCTCATAATACGGCTTCAAGCGAGGACCATTCACTCGGAATGTTTTGTCAGTTTTGAGGCTCCATATCTCTACTGCACCAAAAGGAAAGACATGAGTGATATCAAATGGACTAACCCAACGAGAATGCAACTTACCAGGAAAGAGCTTGAGTTTGGAATGATATAGTAACACTTTTTGGCCCACCGAGAAACTTTTCCTTGAAATCATCTTATCATGAAAAGCTTTCGTCCTCTCCTTATATATCACTGCATTTTGATATGACTCATTCCTCATCTCTTCCAACTCTTGAAGCTGCAACTTCCTATGCACTCTCGCATCATCCAAGTGCATGTTACATCTTTTGATAGCCCAATATGCCTTATGTTGTAATTTTACTAGAAGATGACATGGCTTTCCAAACATTAGCCTGTACGCGCAACATTCCAATTAAGTTTTTGTAAGTCATTCGGTAGGCCCACAATGCATCTTCTAGTCTTACACTCCAATCCTTCCTATTGGGTTGCACAGTTTTCTCCAAGATTAACTTGATTTCTCGATTTGAGACTTCAGCTTGTCCGTTGGTTTAAGGATGGTAAGCAGTAGAAACTTCGTGCGTGATGTGATATTTTCTGAACACTGCTTCCATCACCCAGTTGTAGAAGTGGGTTGCTATATCACTAATGATGACTTTCGGTATTCCAAACCTAGAAAGAATGTTAACCTTAATAAAATATGCAACAACCTTAGCATCGTTAGTCCTAGTGGCTTTTTCTTCCACCCATTTAGAAACATAATCAACCACAAGCAATATATAAGTAAAGCCAAAAGATGGAGGGAAAGGTCCTATAAAATCAATGCCCCAAATGTCAAAAATTTCACAGAAAAGCAAAGGGGTTTGTGGCAATTGATCCTTACGGGACATGTTACCTGACCGTTGGCATCTATCATATGATTTGCAGAAGGTATATGCATCTTTGAACAATGTTGTCCAATAGAAGCCACTCTCTAGAAATTTTTGAGCTGTCCATTTTACTCCAAAATGTCCTCCACAAGCGTACGAATGGAAAAAGGCTAAAATTGATGATGATTCATTTTTCGATACACACCTCCTGATAACTTGATTTGCACAGTGTCTCTAAAGATATGGGTCATCCCAGACATAGTACTTCGCTTCACTCTGTAACTTATCCCTCTGAGCCTTTGACAAATCAACAGTTAATTCGTTAGTTACTAAAAAATTGACAATGTCTGCATATCATAGTGGTGTCACATTGGCAGAAAATAATTGCTCATCTGGAAAGCTTTCTCGTAGTGGGATATCATCTTCTTCCTTTATTAAACAGCTAAGATGATCCACCACCACGTTTTTTGCCCCCTTCTTGTCTCTAATCTCTAAGTCGAATTCCTGCAGGAGGAGAATCCATCTGATCAGCCTCAGTTTTGCTTCTTTCTTTGTGAGCAAGTATCGTAAAGCTACATGGTTAGAATAAACAATCACTTTAGTACCAAGCAAATACGATTGAAATTTTTCCTAAGCAAAAACCACAGATAACAATTCTTTTTCAATAGTGGAATAATGCAATTGAGCTGGATTTAAAGTCTTTGAAGCATAGTAAATGGAATGCAAAGCTTTTCCATTCTTTGCCCTAAAACTGCCCCCACCGCATAATCGCTTGCATCACACATGATCTCGAATGGGAGGTTCCAATCTGGAAGTTAAATCACCAGTGGGGATGTCAGAAGCTCCTTAAGTTTATTGAATGCTTCTTTACACCTCTCGTTGAACTCAAAGGAGACATCTTGTTAAAGAAGCTTGCATAGTGGTGAGGCTATCTTCGAAAAGTCCTTAATGAATTTCTGATAAAAACTGCATGCCCCAGAAAAGAACGCACTTCCCTTATAGTAAAGGGGTAAGGTAAAGAAGAAATGATATCAACTTTGGACTTGTCTACTTCAATACCCTTAGCAGATATCAC
>JANSVA010000005.1:40672362-40699088 GCA_025504915.1 Erythroxylum reticulatum
GACATTAAATTGCTAAATAAAGATGGTCTTTATTATGGTTTATCATCATTAAATGGAGTTATGAACTTACCATTAAAGGGTTTAATGTTTATCTTTTAATGTTAGCATATAACTTATTAGCATTGATTGGATTAAAGAAGAAAGATGTACATTGGATGGGCCATCTTCCTTCTTACATCATCAAAAACCAAAATTAAGATGACAATATTAGGTGATTTGACTTTTCATATAGCCATCTTAATACAAATGAGAAGAGTCTAATTTAATGGCTTCTTTATGTTTGGTTAAAGAAACGTTTGATTCATTGGATGCTTCCCCTCTTCCCTCTTATCATGCATAACTGAAATTAGGAGTGTAAGAAAAGGGTTATTGCATTGTTTTGACTAACTCTCTCCTCTCACCTATGCATGGCTGAAAGTTAGTATGAGAAGTGTCTCATTGTTTCCTTTTTTCTTCTATGAAAATACTCCTCCAAAGTGTTTCTTCTCCTTTCCCACCAACGGATTTTGTTAACCAAGTTGTCCTAGGAGAACAAGAGGTAAATCA
Source organism: Erythroxylum reticulatum (assembly GCA_025504915.1). Lineage (NCBI taxonomy): Eukaryota > Viridiplantae > Streptophyta > Magnoliopsida > Malpighiales > Erythroxylaceae > Erythroxylum > Erythroxylum reticulatum. The sequence goes on from JANSVA010000005.1 coordinate 40,672,909, forward strand.
AATTAGTTGAGGATACAATGACAAGGAGAAGATAGATTGACAAAGTAAAGGCTTTGGATACAAGAAGAAGGAGAGGATAGTGCAGCAAGGAAATAAAGTTGTAGCAAAGGAATTGGTAATATTCTTCATCTTATTCATGTCTATTATTATCCTTATACCATATCATGTATAGATTGGCATGATGATTTGGATATATATTGCTTCCGCTGCAAATAAGATTTCGAAAAGTTTTGAAATCTACCAGTTCTTCAAATATGGCTTGCTTTCTTTTTCCAATCCAACATAATTCATATTGTAAATGCATTAAAACAATCATTATACCTGAAAATGTCAAACGAGTGCATGAATAATTCATTATAATATGTGCAATAATCAAATTCGCTTGTGTATGCTAACATTATGCATGAGCATAAAATGCATTTTCTAATCTCTCACTGTTATTTCTCAATTACACAAATCTAGGGTTCTAACCCTTAATATGGAAATAGGATTTTACAAGAATATTCAATGTAATTCGTAATTGTTATGTTGAAATTCATTTGCAGTAACTAATTGTTCTTAATCATTAGGGATAACATAACGTAAGTTAAATAATCCGATTAGATTGGTTTGTTTCTCTCATTCGTAAGGCGGTTGTCTGATTAAATCTAGAAACCATCTCCTAAGTTATCTAATAGCTAGGGTTAATTAACTATCTCTTCTTAATTAACTATGATGTAAGGAAAACTGAGATTAACGGAGCTTTTTGTTAATCTACGATCAATAGTTCAAATAAAGATGTGAAGACGAAAATTCAATGAAATATTTTTAATTGGGTGTAGGCTGATATTGAACCCAAGAATCGTGTCCCTAAAAAATTCATCACTGCCATCATTTTTCACATGTTTTTTTCAATTTACTTTTGTTAATTTAGTTTCATTTAGTTTTCTTATTTTAAACCAAACCAAACACCCCTTAAGAAAACCTTAAAAAATTTCATTTCATTTTAAAAGCTGGCCGAGCACCCTCTATGGGATCGACCTAGACTCACTACTGTTATAGTAGTAGTCTAGTTTATTTTTGTAGAGTTATGATGCGCTACCAATAATCATTGGCCCATTATCATTATACCATCTTCCTTGATCATAAGATCCATTTTTCACACAGTTTCAAACTAGATGCGCTACCAATAATCATTGTATGTAACACTTAGTCAAACCCAGAAGAAGCATGGTCAACACCAGAGGTTATATCAACAACAGACGATATATCAATACCAGACAATATATCAACACCAGACGATATATCAATACCAGACGACATGTCAGTAACAGATAATATGTCAGCAACAAAATGAAACACATCAGCAACAGACAAAGCATGATAATAGATGAAGCGCAATACCAGGCAAAGCGTGATAACCGAAGAAGTATTATACCAGATGATACAAAAAAGGAAGCTATTCTAGAACGACAGTCAGTGAGTTAGTTGGATTTAGTTACAGGACTCAACTAATAATGGTTTCTAGAACAATCAAGAAGCAATTTCTCAAGAAGACAGTTGATGACCTAGCCTATAATATTATTACAAGAGAGAAAATCTAATTGTACAATACTTAGAGAAATTTTGTATTCAAAGTGCGAAAGAAGAAAGTAAATACAAATGTCACGTGAAGCTCAAAAATATCTTTCCTAGAGAGAGAAAGAAAAGCTAGAGCCTGGAGAGGCTAAGAAAGCAGATACAAAATACTTTGTGAGAGAGACTTGAAAAGGCTCTGTAAATGTAGAAAGAATACTTGTAAAGATGAAGAGTATAGTGAAATCTCAGACAAACTCTAAGGACTAGATGTAGCCCAAGGTTTAGGGTCAACCAGTATAAAATCGTGACATCTATTCTATAACCTTATCTTTTAATTTTCTTATTGCTAGAAGAGTAGATAATAATTCTTACATTTACATTACTTATCGACTTTAGTAAAGTTTTTTTATGATCATCTGAATTTTTGTAAAGAAATTCAAGAAATCCTAAAAAATTAATATCTTCAAAAAGTTTGCACAATTCAACCCCCTTCTTGTGTATTTTACAATTTATACATGATTTCTATATTAACAAGTGATTTACTTTAGTTGGTATCAGAGAGAGGTTCCAAGAAACACTGTTACAAAGTGAGGACAAAGATCCATGGCTGATAAGACCTCCTGCATTCAATGGTGAGGATTATCACTGATGGAAAGACAAGATGCGACCCTTAAAAGAATCCACACTTATCAATCTTTATGATATCATCGAGAATGGTCCATATACACCAATAGATGATGAGGGCAATAACATTTTTCGTGATAAATGGTCAGCCGATCAGAAAGCTCAATTTCAATTAAATTCAATGGCCAAGGACTTAAGTAAGCTGAAGCTAGATGAATTCTTTGTTTCACTTCAGATATATGAAGTAGAGCTTGATATAAAAGATAAATCTATCATACTAAAGGCTGGTCAGAAGAATTAGAAAAATAGAAGCACATCTTCAAAAGCATTAAAGATTGAAGAAATCAAGAATGATAATGCTAGTTAATCTGATCAAAATTCAAGTGAAGATGATGATGATGAACTATCCTTCATTTTAAGAAAGAATAGGAGGATGTGGAAAAAGAAAGTAAAAGGAACTAATGACTTTTCTTTTAAGAAGAATAGCAAAGGCGAATCAAAGAATGAAAAACTTCTATCTTCTACTATAAGTGCAATAAACCAGGACATTACAAGTCTAAATGCCCGTTGCTTAAAAGAAAACAGAAGAAAATTAAAGAAAACAAAAAGAGCATGATGGCAGCTTGGGAAGATTTGGATTCGTCTGAATTTAACTATGACTCAGAAGCATCAGAATAAGCAAATATATGATTGGTAACTAAAAAGGAATACGACGATGAGGTAATTTCTAACTTTAATGAACTTCAAGATGCATATTTATAACTGTTAGAAGATTCACATGCTATATTAAAACAATATAGGAATTTGAAAAAGAAATTTGCTGAAAATTTGAATAACACAGAAGTGTTAGAAAAAGAAAACGTCTGCCTTAAGAAACAAGTAAACAATATGAAAAAGAAAGTAACTGTAGATAGATCTGAGGAAATTAATCAACTAAAACAAATGACTAATAGTCTTTCAGCAGATTTATCAACATTTACTAAAAGTATAAAAAGGATGAATGATCTGATTGGAAAATATAGACATCCAAATGATAAGAGTGGTTTAGGGTTTAATAATAGTAATGTTGGTCATAAATAGAATTTTGTTCCTAATAAAAAGAAAAAGAAATAATATTCTTGTTACTCGATGAATAATTATAAGTCTAACCCCAAAGGACCCAAGAAAATATAGGTACCTAAGAAAGACATAATATATACTGCAAATCTCTTTTCTTGGAAAAAGCAACCAGCAATAATGGTACTTGGATAGTAGATACTCGCGATATACGACGGGAAGAAGGTCTATGTTCCTAGACCTCCAAAATAAGCAAGGAGGATCAGTAACTTTTGGAGACAACCAGTAGGGAAAAATAGTTGGAATCGGCAAAGTTAGTAAAGATTCATTTGCATCTGTTGATAATGTTTTGCTAGTTGAAGGATTAAAGCGTAATATAATTAGTGTAAATCAATTATGTGATTCTAGTTTTAAAGTATCCTTTAATCAAAATTCTTGTGTCGTCAAAAACAAGGACGATTCCATATTTTTTTTCTGCCAAGAGACAAAATAATATCTATAAGATTAACTTAAATGATTTGAAAAGTCAAAATATTTCGTGTATATATCAACAAATGAGGAAAAACTTATTTAGCATAAAAAGCTAGGTCATATTAGTTTTAAACATATTTCCAAGTTGGTTAGACATGATTTGGTAAGAGGATTACTAAAAATAAGTTTTAAAAAATATTTCTTTTGTGAAAGTTGTCAAAAAGGAAAACAAATTAAAACATATTTTTCTTCTAAAAATATTGTAACTTCATCTAGACCTCTAAAGTTGTTATATATATATTTGCTTGGTCCAACTAGAGCACTAAATCTTGGCATAAAGAAGTATGGTCTTATAATTGTTGATGACTTCACTAGATTTTCTTGGATATTGTTTTTATTACATAAAGATGAATCTCTTACGTGCTTTAAAGTTCTATCCAAAAAATTACAAAATGAAAAAGGAATTTCTATTGCTGGAATTTGGAATGATCATGGTGGAGAATTTGAAAATGAAAAATTTAGAATGTTTTGTGAAGAGAATGGAATTTTCCATAATTTCTCTACTCCTAGAGATCCAAAACAAAATGGTGTTGTAGAAAGAAAGAATAGGACAATTTAGGAAATGGCAAGGACTATGCTATGTGAAATGAATCTTCCTAAGTATTTTTGGGTAGAAGCTGCAAATATAGCTTATTATATTCAAAATAGAGTATTTTTGTAACCTATTTTAAATAAAACTCCATATGAGTTACGGAAAGGAAGAAAGCCAAATATCTCTTACTTCAATCCTTTTGGTTGCAAATGCACTATATTGAATATAAAGAAAAATTGGATATATTGGGTTGTAAGATCAATTTAAGAATTTTTCTAGGATATTCAATTTCTTCTAAAGCTTATAGAGTTTATAATCTTGTTTCTAAATCTGTTGAAGAATTTATGCATATTAAGTTTGATGATGATTCTCATCCAAATAGAAGAGACGATTCTAATAAAGAAACTCTATCTGCCCTTTAGTCAATAACCTAACATTTCACTACCAGATGATCCACCTTATATGGTAGAAGATATTATTGAAAACTCTAGTCTTAGAAAAGATTGGAAGTACAAATCTTCTCTCCCAGAAAACCTTATTATAGGCAAAACTTCAGAAAGAGTGAGAACGAGGTCTAAATTTAGAAGAGAAGCAAATGTAGCTTTTGTTTCTGAATTAGAACCTAGACCACCCAATAGGTCTATCATAGGAACTAGATGGGTATTCAAAAATAAGCTAGATGAATCAGGAAGAGCAAATCGTAAAAAAGATAGATTAGTAGCTCAAGACTATAATCAATAAGAAGGAATAGACTATGATGAAACCTATGCTCTTGTAGCTAGACTAGAAGCTATTAGGATTTTCCTTGCATATGTTATTTTTCATAATATAAAACTGTTTCAAATGGATGTGAAAATTTCCTTTTTGAATGGTTTTATAGATGAATAAGTTTATATAAAACAACCTCCTGGTTTTGAAGATACTAAGATTTTGTCTATAGACTTCATAAAGCTTTGTATGGATTAAAACAAGCACCCGGTGCTTGGTATGATTGTCTAACTTCTTTTTTGATTAGAAATGACTTTATTAAAGGACAAGTAGATAAGACTCTATTTAGAAAATGTATTAAAAATGATTTTATTGTGGTACAAATATATGTAGATGATATTATTTTAGTGCAACTTCTAAGAAGCTATGTTCAAGTTTTGAAAATCTTATGAAAAATGAATTTGAAATGAGTATAATGGGTGAATTGAAATTCTTTCTTGGTTTACAAATTAAGCAAAACGAAGAAAAGATTTTTATTCATCAACAAAAATATATCAAAGAACTATTAGTCAAATATAAAATGGAGAAGGTCAAACCTATGTCAACTCCTATGCATCCTTCAATCCTTTTATCTAAGGATGAAACAGGTAAGAAGGTTTGATATTAGTTCTTTACTGTACCTAATTGCAAGCAGACTTGATATTCTGTTTAGTGTTTGTTTATACGCAAGATTTTAAGAAGATCCTAGATAATCTCATTATATTACTATCAGAAAAATATTGAGATACTTAGCAAGTTCTACTGATCTCTGTTTAATGTATAAGAAAGGTAAAGATTTCAAGTTAATTGGCTACTATGATGCTAATTATGCTAGAGATAGGGTTGATAGAAAGAGTACAAGTGGAGGTTGTCACTTTCTTGTTCATAATCTAATTTCTTGCTCAAGCAAAAGGCAAAGCTCAATCGCTCTATCTACTGCAGAAGTTGAATACATGTCAGCTGCAAGTTTTTGTTCACAGAAGTTATATATTAAGTATCAATTAGAAGATTATTCTATACAAGAATATCAAATTCCAATCTTCTGTGAGAACATAAGCGCTATCAATCTATCAAAGAACCCAATACAACACTTGAGGGCAAAGAATATTGAAGTTAGACATCATTTTATACAAGACTATGTATAGAAAGGAATCATCAGTTCACAATTTGTGATAAAAAATGGTAGGATATCTTCACTAAACCTTTGTGTGAAGATAGATTTAAGGAAATCATATGAAACTTGAATATGGTAATGTTGAATGAACATTCATCTAACACATCAGGACCTAGATGATTCGTACAAGAAGAAGATAAAAAGTCATAAGTTTTCAATTAAATAGTAACGGTAAGTTATGAATGATAACATTTTAAGAGTTTGTGTAAGAAAGAAATATTCTCAAGATTCTAGAATACCTTCTACTTTAGAATTTTCTTGAAAAGCTTCGAAACCGACTTGTTTAGTGCTCTCAACTAAATCGATTCAATACTCTGTTCTAAGCTTCAAGTTCTTTTTGTTTAATATTCTTACTTTTGGATACTAACTTCGTTACGTTAAGAGAAATACATTTGTGTGTTTAGTTTTTATTTGTTACAGATCAAAAATGGAGCAATCTCTTATCTATGGGAGACATATTGATTTCACCTCTTTAAAGGAAAATCAAGTGGACATTGAACCACAGATTGAAGCAGTTGGCTGGAAAATTTTCTTCAATGTTCGTGAAAAGGTCTACTTGAATAAGATATATGAGTTCTGGAAGAATGCAAAAGTGGTGGACAACACCCTAGTATTAATCCTAGATGAGTTATCGGTTATAGTAACACAAGATACTATCAAAAGGTTCATTAGGTGTCCTAGTATTGGAGCAAAGCTGTTTAACAATACAAAATGGATTACTCAAGGTCGTGTAGATAAAGTGCACATCAATCGACAACTTTACAGAAGTAGTGATCCAGGAGTTAAGAAGGCTTCAACCCTTATTCCAAAGGCTAGGGTTCTACATTCACTACTTCTTCACTGTGTGCTACCAAGAATAGGCTCGAAGGACATTATGACAATGAATGATGAACATTGTTTGTTTCAATAACTTAATCACCAACCTATTAATCTTCTGTACTTGATTTTGAAGTATATGATGAAGTCAAAGGGAGATTCTAGCTCTTTACCTTATGGTATGCTATTGATAAGGATTTTTAGAGAAACTAGAATCTTACTCGATAGAGGTAACAGGGTAAAGATGGATATGAAGAGCATTATTAATGCCACTACTATCAACAGAATGGGAATAAAGTTTGATGCTGAAGCGGATATAAGTTCTACACCGAAAGCAAGGTATGAGGGGGAACTTGCATTAAGACTGAGCAGGAGTGAATGTGTTACGTCTGAAAGGAAAACAAAACCTCGATTGACAGGAAGAACATTCGCAGAAGAAAAGACTGAAAAATCATCTATTATACTAATAAAATTTAAGACGGTTCTATAGAAAGAGGAAAGCCATATTCAACAATCATTACAACAAGTGTCATTGAAGAGAAAGGCCGAGACAATTAAATCAGAAAAATCCAAACAGTTAAGAAGGTCATCAAGATTATTGACCTTACGACAATAAGAACAAAAGAAGCAGAAAGCTTTGATTCTTGGTGGAGATTCTGAAAAGCAAGAGAAAAGACAGCAGCCTACCAGATCAATTGTCTCTATTTTGCAAAGTCAATCATTAAAATCATCTAGAGAGATAGAGATAAAACGGGAGTTAGTTTTTGAGAGGAAGAAGCCTCAACAACAACTTTCTTCTAAACTGACAGAAGAATAAAAGAAGGTGAAGCTTAGTCTGAAAAAGATTTCTTCATCTGATGTTCAATAGAAGACTAAGATAGTTAAACACCAATTGAAACCTTACAATTCTTCTCAACAAATCAACAAAAAAGATTTGAAAATGAAGATTATAGAAGAATCAGTACCTGTTCGAAGTAGAAGCTCAATTATTATTAGAGAACCTTCGAAGAAGAGAGTTAAGGTACAAGTTGAACCTATACCAATTAACGATCAAACAATACATCTTCTTAGTCATGAAGAACGAAGACTATGTGGTATTCTACGAGATGAGAAGGCAGAACCATATCTAATGAAGATTTCAAAGGATCAATGTACAATCTATCCAATTATGAGTAGAACATTGATAAAGATTGTGCCAGATATACATCCAAGATGTTCAACCTCTGTGAGAAACGAAGAAAAAGGGAAAAACAAGATGTTTCCTACAAGGCATTAAGATGATCTTACGAAAGAACAGATTCAAGTGGCTCTGAAGAACATAGATGATGCATATATTGCAGCTCAACCTAGAGGTATCTATGTTTCACAACACATTTCAAGGACATCAGAAAGTCAATTTGGAGCTTCTACTAAAGATGAAAATTTCAAGGTCGTTGGCATAGTGACAGAAGGACTGTACAGAAGTATCACGGTTAAAGATATCAATTTCAACTTAGAAACCTTTTTGCATTTAATCATGCATTTCAGACCCTTAGGTTTTAAGAATTGGTTGCCCAAGAAGATGTAACACATTTTTCACTTAAGGTATGAACGATCTTGATCTCCCAGAAAGAAAACAAATCTTCAGACTACCCTCAAATCAAAATCATAGAGTTAAACGTTTTACCTACAGAACCATCTGTTGTTGAAAACCTTCATCCGCTTAGTTAAATACAACAAGATCCTACTATTAATTTGGAGTTTTTGAAGCATTTCATCAATTGGACAAAACCAAGTCACAAACAAAAGGAAGTTCAAAAAGTCTTAGTGAAAGATGTTGAGGAAATTCATAATAAGGTTGATGAACTGGGTGACTCAGTGGTTGATCTTCATGAGGAAGTAGCACTTCTACGGGTTACTGTTGAACAAGACCTCAAAACGATCCGCACTAACATGCAACATATGTTTTCTGAAATTTTGAAGCATCTACAATGAGCTATCTTTTTAATTAATAACAAATAGGGGGAGAACGAGAAGAGCATGAGAATGAGAAGAAGAAATGGAGAAAAGAGAAAGGTGAAACTACTAGAAAGCATTGTATATATCTCATGCATGCATTTCTTGTGTTTTTCCTTTGATTATTATTTGACTATTTTTCTGAATATCATTTTATCTTTTAAAGTTAAGTGTGCAGAAAAGTGTAAGTAACACTTAGTCAAACCCAAAAAATGTGTGGTCAATACCAGATGATATATCAACAATAGATGATGTATCAACACCAGACAATATATCAACAACAGATGATATATCAATACCAGATGACATGTCAGCAACAGAGAATACGTCATTAATAAAAAGAAACACATTAGCAACAGAGGACGCACGATAATAGACAAAGCACGATACCAGACAAATCGTGATAATAGACAAAGCGTGATAATAGATGAAGCATGATAACAAAATAAGTATTATACTAGGTGATACAAAAAAGGAAGCTATTCTAGAACGTCAGTCAGTTAGTTAGTTGGAGTTAGTTATGGGAGTCAACTAATAACGGGTTCTAGAAGATTCAAGAAACAGTTTCTCAAGAAGACAATTGAAGACTTAGTCTATAAATATTGGTTCCAGTCATAAACTAAATAACCGTTTTTATAAGAGAGAAAATCTGATTGTACAATACTTAGAGAAACTTTGTCTTCAAAGTGCGAAAGAAGAGAGCGAAAGCATTTATGACGTGAAACTCAAAAATATCTTTCCTAGAGAGAGAAAGAAAAGCTAGAGCCTGGAGAGGCTAAAAAAGTAGATAAAGAATACTTTGTGAAAGAGACCTAAAGAGGATTTGCAAGTGTAGAAAGAATACTTAAAAAGTTGAGGAGTGTGGTGAAATCTTAGACAAACTCTAAGGACTGGACATAGTCTAAGCTTTAGGGTGAACTAGCATAAAATCATGATATCTATTCTTTAACCATTATCTTCTAATCTTCTTTTTATTGGAAGAGTAGATAATAATTCTTGCGATTGCATTACTTATCGACTTTAGTAAAGTATTTTCGTGATCATCTAAATTTTTGTAAAGAATTTCAAGAAATCCTAACAGATTAATATCTACAAAATGTTTACACAATTCAACCCCCCTTCTTGTGTATTTTACAATTTGCACGTGATTTCTATATTAACAAGTGATTTACTTCAACCTATACACTACAAATCCATCAATCCCTGTCAGTAATGTGAGTACAGGAGTTGTCGCCAATATTCCTTTTAATTCATCAAAACTTTATTGATAGGCATCTGACCACTCAAACTTCTCCTCTTTCAAGTTAATTTGGTCAGTAGGGTTATTATCTTGGAAAATCCTTCAAAAAATTTCCTATAATAGCCTGTCAATCCAAGAAAACTCTAAACTTTTGTCATAGTGGTAGGAGGTCTCCAATTAGTAATAGCTTAAATCTTTTAGGGATCCCAACTAAGTCCCTCAACTGAGATGACATGTTTTAAGAAAGTAACCTTATCTAGCCAAAACTAGAACTTACTAAAATTAGCATATTTCTGAGCACACCAATATGTCTTCAGAAAAAAATGATCACAAACTTATCTATGTACTCTCAAAATACCACATTCATCAAATCCATAAAAACAGCTAGTGCATTTGTTAATCCAAAGGGCACAACAAAGAATTCATAATGCCTATACCTCATCCTAAAGGTAGTTTTTGGATTGTCCTTCTTGTGGACTTTCAACTGATGATAACCTTATGTTAGATCAATGTTTGAATACACCTTGGATCCTTATAGCTGATCGAATAAATCATCAATTCATAATGCTCGTACCTTGTCCTAAAGGCAGCTTTCAGAACATCCTCACTGTAGACTTTCAACTAATGATAACCTGATCTTAGATTAATCTTTAAATGCATCTTGGATCCCTATAGCTGATCGAATGAATCATTAATCCTTGAGAGTGGATATTGGCTGTGAATTTTCACTCTGTTCAGTTGTTTGTAGTTGATATACAACCTTAAACTCCCATCCTTCTTTTTCACAAATAGGATTGGAGCCCCCCATAAAGAAGCGCTAGGTCTCATGAAACCCTTATCTAACAACTCCTTCGTTTGCACTTTTAGTTCCTTTAACTCCACTAGAGCCGTTCTGTATGGAGTAATTGAAATTGATTAGATTTCTAGAGGTAAATCTATCTCAAACTCTATTACCCTATATGTGGGTAATATTAGAAGATCCTCTAAAACACATTGGGGAACCTTCTGACCACCATAATATTGACTAGTTAAACCCCATCATTATTCTGTTCAATCATGTAAGCCAAATATCCCTAGCATCCTTTATGGAGCATTCTACTAGCTACCATGGTGGTCACAATACTAGTGGGAAGAACTTTCTGTATCCTACAAAATATCACCTCTGTTTCCCTAATCAACTTAGTCTAAGCTCCTTTTTAAAACAATCTACTACTACTCGATGTGTGGATAACCAATCTATTATGAGAATAACATCAAAATCCTAGACATTCAATATGATCAAAATTGTTGGGAACTCCTTACCCTCAATCAATATTCTATTATCTATGAACACTCTATCAGTGAAGAGTAAGTTTCTAGATGGAATGGAAACTATTACCATATTTTCTAATCGCTAAGGCTCAACACTTAATTTTACAGAAAAATCTATAGACATAAAACAATTTGTAGCACCAGGATCTAATAAAGCTTATGCATCATAATCAAAATAGTAACCATACCGGTGACTACATCTGGTGTGGAATTAGCCTCCTACTGAGTGACAGCAAAAACTCAGGCCTGTGTTTAGAGTCTACTTGCCTGTCTTATAGGGTTTGCTCCCATACCCTTTGAACTGCTGTCAAATCTAATAAAACTCAACCCTCTGGTTTGAGAACCCCAGCCGTTTTGTCTGTAACCCCCTCTAGCTTATGAAGGTGCTGAAGATCTAGCCATCGACCTCTTTTTGATGACTAACTGTAGACAATCTCTGATGAAGTGGTCTTCTAGACCATAATAGAAGCAACAAATCATATTTATCGTACACTCACCCAAATGTCTTTTTCCACAAGTAACACACTCTGGAAATGGGGTCCTAGTGTCACAGGTGTCTTTGGTCCTAGTGGGTGACCAAAGGATCCGTAGCTAGATGATCCACCTCCACTAAACCTCCAGTCACCCATCCAACTTAGGTTTTTTTGGTTGAACCCTAGGATGAACTAGCTAGTGCGTTGTGCTTTTGTTCTAATCTTGAACTCTAAGTGATTATTGCTGCATTTCTCTCCACTCTTATTGCAACTTCAACAAATTCTCCATAGTGTGTCTATGAAGCCAAAGATAGGTGAATCTATAATCTAGGATTTAAGCCTGTAGTGAACCTCTTACACTTCTGCTCTTCACTATTAGCAATAAACAAAACAACTCTAACAACCCTTGCTCTAGATGGAAGCACTCCTCTGCCCTTGCATCCTTATAACTCTGTGGGTAAAATCTATTTATGAACTCTCTCTGAAAATTTGCCCCAGATATCCCATTCAGATGTCGTCTCTCGATGGCTCCCACCAATCCTTATCCTTTTCCTTTAGGAGGAAGTTAGATGACACAACTCTTTACTCATCTGTACATCCTATAACTCTATATATCTTCATGACCCGATCTAACCATATGAGTGCACTCTTAGGATCTCCACTCCTATCAAAAGTTTTTATGTTCAATTTATAGACACACTCAGTCAATCATCCAGAAGCTTCCACACTTGTATATGACTACTGCATTGCTAAGGTGAGAATCTAAGCCATCTATGTCACATTAAAGCTCACCTCGGTCGGTTCCACCAGTCTAATAATTGGGAATGTGGCTAGTTCATAGAGGCACTTACTGAGCCTAGAATGTGGTCATCCTCCCATCTTATAGGTGACTCAGGTGCAAGAGCTGTTGGAATGGCTTTCTTGGAATGTTTACGGCCTCATCTGTACATTGTGTTGTGTGTTGAGAAAAGTACAAATGTGTAAAGCTTTTAGTTTATGAAATCATATACATGTAAACTACAAAAATTTATTGGTCATCTCACTTTTAAAACAATGTAAAAACCTTAAACTAAAAATGAGGCAACCCATTTTTAAATTTCGGGCTTTAATACCAACATTGACAGGCTCCTATCTTGAAATGACTAGGTGGCCTACCTAACATCCTATGGTACCTTTTAGTCGATATCTGATGTAGCTAGAAGGCTCCTGTGAAGCTAAGCCTATTGCCCTTTTTACCTAAAAGCCTTGCCTTAACAATAAGAGACATAATCAGTGGAGTTTTTTTTAAAAAAAGGGCAGCACAATGACTATATTTGGACCTTCCCAAAATTTTCTACTTTCGATAAAAGTTCAAAAACACTTCTATAATCATCTCAAAATCCCCACTACAAATTTTGTACTTTAAGTCCATTCACAAGCAATCTCAGTCACTTCAATAATATTAAAAAAAGCTTAGACATATTCATACATTTAACTTTAAAACATTCATATACATGCTTTCTTTACACAAAATATAGTCTAAAACAAACTTAAGAAAATGAAAATGTTACCAAAAACATTTACAAGGAAAAAATACCTACATAGTAGCACGTGACAAAGTTGACTACTCGTAAGGTGGAGTCCTTGCTACTGAAGCCCCTGAGCATTCACTTGGGAGTTCAAAAACAGAAAAGAGAGTGGAAGCTAAATTAGCTCAATGAGTGCTAAATTTTATATTCAAATCATAATTAACAATTTAAACCTCCCTAAAACAAATTCATCTTAATTTGTATAATTCAATACTAATATGAAACATATATGTTACCTGAGTTCAAGTTTCACATATTTCTTTTCAAATAAATAGCGGCAGTATTAAAAATGTCATGAATTTCTTACAAGACATAGCCTAGCACTAACTTCTTTGTCATATGCTACCCTCAGGCACAATGTCACAGAGCTGGTTCTACATTGCTTACCTGCGACTATTTAACCACTAGTTACTGAGTTGGCTCTACATTGCTTACCTATACTAGGATAACCGCTATACATTGGTAGTTACGGAGCTGGTTCTATATTGATTACTGACAACTAATTAACTACTAGTTACAGAGCAAGCTCTACATCGCTTACCCATACTAGATTAATCGCCATATACCAATAGTTATGGAGCTAATTCTACATAGCTTACCCATAACTGATTAACTAATAGTTACAAAGCTGTTTTTATATCATTTACCCGTACTAGGTTAACTGTTATATACCGGTATAGTAATAGGTATAAAACCTATCGTTATACCATATGCCAGAAACTATTTCCTTTTTTCAACCATTAACATCATCTCAATGTAAACACAAATCGTATAAGATTTAACTTTCAAACTTCAATTCATATATTGCTAAAACATAAAATTATGTTAGCAATATTTAGATAAAACTCATAATCAATATTCACTTCATGATAGAATATAAATCATTTTCATAAAATCAATTTAAAGAACACTCACTGTTTTACAAACTTATCACTAAGCACACTCATGCACTCGGTGCCTCTCCTTTACCTACACAAAACACATTTTGCTTAGGCATTTATTTTCAAATTTAGAAATAAGACATTAAAACTATAAATTCGATCTAACCGAATTTGAGATTGGTGTAATCATGTAACACGTACATTAATCGTATTTCCCCTTAATTCCGTAAGTTAACCTATTGTTCTCCATTTCCAAATATAACTTCGCAGGTCACTTAAATATCATATTTTACTGATTCTAACTTACCAAATTCTTCCAAACACTATCTCACCCAATTTAATTCATCATTTCACTATCATTCATGATGAGTCACGATTATGACCCTTGTATAGAATTTATTCCTCCATTTGTTCCTAAATTTTCACATATTCAACGTTCACATTTGGTTTTGAGGTCTTATAGACTTTTGTTCCCCTATGTCTCTATTTTTCATATCATCATAAATCAGACCATTTTAACTTCTAAATGAAGAAATATATAACAAACATCACAAGCTACTCCAACACAGGGGAAGCATCAAAAAAACATTTTCAATCTCAAATTTCAATATGATGAAGCCAGAATTAGGTCATGGTATCTTCTAATAATTTTTAGTACTATTTTTATGTTCCATTTTTAGTTACAATTACTCAATTTAGATGTCTGTAGGGTGATTTATGGCCAAAAAAATAGGACTGTTTCAAACAAACTTAAGACAGAATTCTACTACATGTTACTCTCTTGTCATATTCAACCAATTCCATGCAAAGAAACACCAAAATAACACCAAGGCACCATTTATCTTAAACAAATAGGAATGTCAATAGGCTGGGTTGCTCTTAGCCCAGCTCGACCAGACCTCTGATTGGATGGCTCGCAGATTGTAGCTAACTGGCCCAACCCGACCCATCCTTTTTTAAAAGAATTTATAAAACAATGTCGTGGCTTGATTAGGTCAAACTATTTTAGCCCGTGGTCAACCCATGGCCCAGTCAACCTCGGGCAAAATCGAACCAAGTTGGATCGGGCCAAAATTGACATCCTTATAAACAAATCCATCCTATACTAGAAACCCAGAAAAATTAGGAATTTAGTCTAGGAAAACTTACCCCTTTTTCCTCCCATCTTTTGGGTATTTGTGAACACCTTTACTTGATCAAGATCTCTTTAAATCTCCATCAAAACCTACCAACAATGGAAGCCCTCTTCTTCCTCTATCCTTAGTTGACCTTCACAATTGGCTTTCCTCTTTTCATTTTTGTTTTCGGTCTCTCATGTTTACTCTCTCTCAAACACTCTCAATTATATTAAGAAACGGAGTTAAATGTCTTACTTTATGCTTTTTCCTACTCATTTAATGGATTCCACAATTCACCTTCCTATTGGTTCTCTTCTAATGACTCGTCCTTCCACCATCACCATATAAAATGACCAAATTTCCCTTTAATGACTACCAAAAAGACCAAATTGCCCTTTAATGCATATAAAAAGACCAAATTGCCTTTTAATATATTTAATTCACCAACTAACCAAATTAAATTTCAAAAATATTCCACAACTATCTTATCATCAAATTAACCATGAAATACTCAATTCAGGGTTAATACTTATTGATTGGAAAATTTTTTAATTGGTTTAAAATCAATAATAACCATTACTTTCCAAAAAGAGCATTTTAGTCCTAAACTTTCGAAACTCCTGAAATCCATCATATCGAACTTATTATTGAAATGTGTCATTATATTTTATGGAAAGATCTTCCCAAAGGGTATAACACTAAGTCATTAATGAAAAGTTGCACTATTAAAATAGATCTAGAAAAGGACAAAACTCTCTCGCGTTGCCTTTGTAGGTGACATATTATTATTTTGCAGGGTTGAAAAACACTCTATAGACCTTCTAGTGGAAACAATGGAGGAGTTTAAAGCAATGTCAGAGCTTAAATGCAACTCAAATAAGAGCTCTTTCTATCTATTAGCCTATGTCAGTCAACAAGCTGCCTCTATAGTAATGGAAATCATTTTGAAGCAAGTTAGAATGCCTATCAAATTCTTAGGATTTCTATAACCCAGAAGAGAGTTAGTGCAACTAACTATAACCTTTTGATAGAGTCCTTCAATAGAAGAATTAGTCAATAGTGTTACAAGTGCAACTGATTGTAACCCTATGATAGACTCCTTCTACAGAAAAATTAATCACTGGTGTAACAAGTTCCTCAGATATGGTGGGAGACACCAATTAGTGCACTCAGTCTTGAACAACATAACCACTTATTGGATCATTACCTTTCAGTCCCCAAAAGAACACCAAAGGAGATAGACAGAAAATTAAGGCAGTTCTTATTGGATGGTTCTAACTACAATCATTATAATGTTAAGGTGAGCTGGAGCAAGGTTAGTTAACAAAAAACTATGGTGGTTTGGGTATATATTTAGTTAAATTCCTTAATAGATTCTATCTTATATTATAGTGATTATGCAAACAAAAAAACAAGGAACTTTAGGACAAATGGATCCACAATGTGTATATAAAGGGGAATAACACAAGGAGTTTATCACTAAACCAAAATATGTTACATAGTTTGAGGCAAATTCTGGGAACTAGGCAATGGATGCATAACCTGATCATTAATTCAATTGGGAATGGTGAATCAACACCGTTCTGATTTAACAATTGTTAAAATAAAGCTTCTTTGTTTAAAATTGAGAAAATCCAACGTTTAAAACTAGTCATCACACTTAGTTCAAAGGTGAATATGCTCATCAACAATAACCAATGGAGATGACACTATCATTACAGAAGAGGAGTGGAATTGATCATTGATAACCTACTCATGTTCTAAGCTTCCAACTATGATCAAATTTATTTGAAAGTTAATGGACAAAAGGAATTCAAATCTAAAGCTTAAAGAACCTTTCTACAGTAGGGGTAAACAGTAATGTAAAGTAGAGGAACCTAGTCTAGAAGAATGATGTTAACCCTTTATATACATTTATCCTATGTGTATAGATAGTTAGGAAACCTGTAATAAAGGACAAAATAAAGTTTATCATTCCCTTTAAACATTATAAACGACGCTATAAGCACCTTGAAACCATTGACCATATTATGGTCATTTGTAGGCACACTTGAAGTATTTGGAGGAAATTACAGGAAACCCTTAACTTAAAGAAGGCAACCTATACATGGAAGAAGTTGATAGATTTGGCATCATCAGTTAGAATGGCAAGTAAAGCTAATTGCAAGGCATACATGATATCAAGTGCATCCTAAATATAAACATGATTTTAATGAGTTACAAGTGAAGTTTCAATTATTTTAATGTTTCTCATGAAAAATTTCTCTATAACTCTTCTAGTTTAATTTTGTTAAGAAAGACAAAATCCCTCTTTCTTTTTCTTTCAATGATATTCACACATAAAATTATATTGTGGCTCCTAAAATTTTCACCTCAAAGTCATTGGTGAATGAGAATTTCTATATATTAGCTTTAAAATTACTGTTAGTAAAAAAATCATATACTTAACATATATTATTAAATGAACAAATTGTTTATCAAAAAGTGTTTTAAAATAAACAAACTATCATCCTTATTATAAAGGTAATTATTCCAATAAATCCAAATACAGTCTTCTTTTCCTTTAACAATAAAACTCTTAGTTTTACTCATATAAATTTGGTTTTCAAATTTCCAATATCTATGCTATGTATAATCATGTTACATTATGAAGAGAGAAGAGCTAGTTTTTGTTTTCTAAAAAGCCTTGCATATTTTGCATGATTTGTCTGTGAATCTTCTTCGACTTTCTTCTTCATTTCTACTTTCCCTATTTTCAACTATGATTCCAGTTTTACATCACTCCTTAATTATCTCTCCTAGGAAACTCATTATTCCTCATAATCTAGTTGGGTTTATATGTTTTCTTCTACTCTTATTGACCTTTTCATTCTTCTAGTACAAGTTTTGTTCTTAGTTGATTCCTTACATCTTTTCTCTTCTTCCTCTCCCTTCATCCTTCTCATTTTTCTAGCATTTCGTTCTTTTACTTTTACTTTTTTCCTATCTGAGACTACACCCATGATTGACTATTTTGTGAGTTAGTCAATGTTAAATTAACTGCAAGAGCCCGACATAGTTGTAACTAGAACTGGAAAGTACGGATCGATCCTACGAAGAAGATGAGTACAAGTAATTACCATTATCCTGGTATCTAGTTTATGGATTTGTTTTGATTTTTAATTAAAAGAAAATAGAACTTAAACAATTAAAATAGATTAGGGAACAATAATGAACATAGGGACAATGGAAATTACTTAGAAAACTATCGATATTAAAATTTATTATCTATGTTTTGAATCCCCCTAAAACCTTTAATAGATTGATATTTTATCATATAATTGTTTTGTTGATTTATAAGATTGTGGAGACTCCTATGATATACTAATAATTGACCTTGAGTCTATTAATAACTAATCTTAAGGTTGTCAATCGAATTACTCAGGTTAAAGTTTGTAGGATTGTGTTACCAATTTATGAGTCCCTCTATAGGAGTGACCCTAGTCTGGAAAATTTATCTATCTCTTGGGTTACAATCGATACCTTCCAATTGCAGTAGATCTGTTCAAACCTAGGATTTCTCAATCTCTTTGCATGAAATTAGATTATGATCTAATATTCTCGGGTCTATTAAAACAAATGTAAAATACATAACCAAATCACAATATAACAATCAAACCGATTACATTAATAAAAGAATCAATTCACATCAAAGTATTAACATAGGGTTCATCTACCTTAAATACTATTAAGACGTTTAGTTACACATTGTCGAACATGAAATCAAACATAAACTAAAAGACAAAACATATTGAAAATAATGAGTTAATAATTCTAAATTTTCTTGATTGTCTTATATCGACTATTCTTGCAATATAGAGGTATGATCTTGTATTTTGATAGATTTGATGAATTCTTCGTATTTTCCACTTCTCTAGATCAAATTGCCCCTTGAGAGCAATCTTTACTATAGAATTGCCTCCTAATATCCACTCTCATTAATAATGCTTCGAAAATGTAACTTTATAACAAAATTTACACAACAAGAAAAATTGGTTTTAAGGATAGAAATTATTAACATAAAATACTGATTTTTCATGGGAAAACAAATTTAGCTATGGAAATTACCAATAGAAAGAGTTGTAGGAAAAATAATTGTAGGTAAAATTTTCTAATGGAATTCTAATTTCCATCACTAAATTTCTCGATGCAGTGTTATATTTGTCACTAAAGTTACCTATGGAAATTTTAATTTTTTAGAGAAATTTCTTGACAGAAATACAATTGCCTCGCTAAATTGACCTACAGAAATTATAATTCCGTTGCTAAATTTTCAATGGAATTATCGTTTCTATTGCTAAATTTAGCGACAGAAATTGT
Organism: Erythroxylum reticulatum; assembly: GCA_025504915.1. NCBI lineage: Eukaryota > Viridiplantae > Streptophyta > Magnoliopsida > Malpighiales > Erythroxylaceae > Erythroxylum > Erythroxylum reticulatum. Next base: position 40,692,891 of record JANSVA010000005.1, read on the forward strand.
AATTTCAATAGGAAATTTACCGACAAAATTACAATTTTTTATAGGTAATTTTAGTGACGAAATATGACAGTCCACCAAAAAATTTAGCGATGGAAATTGTAATTCCATCGAGGAATTTACCAGCAGTACCATTTTTCTATTGGTAATTTTAGCTATGAAAAGTCCATCACTACAAATTTGCACCAAAAATTTTTAATGATAATCTATTGATTCTTTTCTACATTTAATTTCTCTAAATAATATAATCTTGATCGATATGCACCATACATGATATCAAGTGCATCCTAGAAATAAACATGATTTTAATGAGTTATAAATGAAGTTTCAATTATTTTAATATTTCTTGTGAAAAATTTCTCTATAGCTCTTTTAGTTTAATTTTGTTAAGAAAGACAAAATCGCTCTTTCTTTTTCTTTTAATGATATCTATAAATAAAATTCTATTGTGGCTCCTAAAATTTTCACCTCAAAGTAATCATTGAATGAGAATTTCTATATATTAGCTTTAAAATCACTACTAGTAAAAACAATCATATACTTAACATATATTGCTAAATAAACAAATTGTTTATCAAGACGTGTTTCAAAATAAACAAACTATCATACTTACTATAAGAGTAATTATTACAATAAATGCAAATATAGTCTTCTTTTCCTTTAACAATAAAACTTTTAGTTTTATTCATATAAATTCGTTTTTCAATTTTCCATCATCTAAGGTATGCATAATTATGATACATTAAGAAGAGAGAAGCACTAGCTTTTCTCTCAAAAGGCTTGCATATTTTGCATGATTTGTTTGTGAATCTTCTTCAACTTTCTTCTTCATTTCTACTTTCCCTATTTTCAACTCTTTTTCTAGTTTTGCATCACTCCTCAATTATCTCCCCTAGAAAAATCATTATTCCTCATTCTCTAGTTGGGTTTATATGTTTTCCTCTACTCTTATTGAACTTTTCATTCTTCTAGTACTAGCTTTGTTCTTATTTGATTTATTGCATCTTTTCTTTTCTTCCTCTTCCTTCTAAGTCCTTGTACTTCTTTTCTCTTCTTCCTCTCCCTTCTAAGTCCTTGTACCTATAGAAATAACCTTGGTTTCATCCTTCTCATTTTTCTATCATTTCCTTTTTTTATTTCTCTTTTTTTTCCTATCTGAGACTACACCCATGATTGACTATTTTGTGAGTTAGTCAATGTTAAATTAACTGCAAGAGCTCGACATAGTTGTAGCTAGTACTGGTAAGTACGGATCAATCCTACAAACAAGATAAGTACTAGTAATTACCATTATCCTAGTATCTAGTTTGCACATTGGTTTTGATTTTTAATTAAAAGAAAATAATACTTAAACAATTAAAATAGAATAGGGAACAATAATGCACATAGAGACAGTGGAAATTACCTAGAAACTATCGATATCAAAAGTTATTATCTATTCTTCGAATCCCCCTAAAACCTTTAATAGATTGATATTTTATCATGTAATTGTTTTGTTGATTTATAAGATCGTGAAGAGTCCTTTGGTGTACTAGTAACTTAAGGCTACTTATAACTAATCCTATGGTTGTCAATTGAATTAGTCAGGTTAAAGTTTGTAGGATTGCATTACAAATTTATGAGTCCTTCTATAGGTTCGATCCTAATATGGGAGATTTATGTTATCCTATCTCTTGGGTTGTAATCAACTCCTTCCATTTACGATTCTCAATCTCGATGCATGAAATTAGATTATGATCTAATATTCTCGGGTCTATTAGAACATAGATAAAACACGTAATCAAATCACAATATAACAATCAATCCAATTACAATAATAAAAGAATCAATTCTTATCAAAGTATTAACATAGTGTTCAGCTACCCTAAATACTAATAAGATGTTTAGTTACACATTATCAAACATACACTAAAAGAAAAACATATTGAAAACAATGAGTTAATAATTCTAAATTTTCCTGATTGTCTTCTATAAACTATTCTTGCAATTTAGTGGTATGATCTTGTATTTTAACAGATTCGATGAATTCTTCATGTTTTCCACTTCTCTTGACCAAATTGCCCTTTGAGAACAATCTCTACTATAGAGTCGCCTACCAATATCTACTTTCATTAATAACCCTCCGAAAATGTGACTTTATAACAAAATTTACACTATAAGAAAGATAGTTTTATAGACAAAAATTATTGACATAAAATACTAATTTTTGTAGGGAAACAAATTTAGCAATGGAAATTACCAACATAAAGAGTCGTAGGAGAAACAACCGTAGGTAAAATTTTCCAATGGAATTATAATCTCCATCATTAAATTTCTTGATGGAGTTATATTTTGTCACATTAGAGCCTTCTGTCACAATCGTGGCAAGCAGGCCATGATTATGGGTCGTGTCTTGGGCTTCTCTCACGATCTTGGCATATGGACCATGATCATAGGCTGACTCCAATGCTTCTGTCACGATTATGGCTTATTGTGCTATGATTGTGGACCGTTATTTTGGCCTGAGTGTCTCTGAAACTTCTTCTTTCTTCGATGTCGACCCTGATACACTAATAAACACATCAAGGTACCTCATAAACATAATAATTAAGGTCAAAGACTTGTACTAACCCATAAAAACACTTAAACACAAACAATTAACAAATAAACACATTTCTAACCTAAATACATACGAAACGATTGAATTAACAATTAAATAAATATCGAATTAAGCCTTAAAACATAATGCAATTCACACTTATAAACATCCCCAAACTTAAACATTTGTTTTTCTTCAAGCAAACAAAACAACAAACACACAAAATTTCACAACACACAATGTAGTAATGAGATAATGGCTTCAACTTCATTATATAAATTTAATTTGAAACATAATCATTCAAAATTTATTAGATCATTAACGTGAAAAATTCGTGTCTTGAGGCTTTGAACTAAATATAAATATTAATCCAAACTCAGGTGTTAAATTGTTTACTCTTTTCAATTAAACACACACATTAATAATTCTTTGGTCATTTAGACTCTATAACTACTCCTAAGTGCGTTTTCATGAAAATTCAAGATATTACAAGTTCAATAGGTTTTTACTCGAAAACACAACATTTTTTATTTACTTTTTGTGAACATGGACTTATTATTTTACATGGAGGCAAACATTGGTAATGAATGTCGATCTGGTTACTCCACTAAGTCATGTTTTTTATTAAGCTGCTTGGTTAGAGGATCATTATAGCCTTTTGACGCGAAGTCACACATTTTTCATACGTGTCAATCTGGTTACCTAGCTACATTACATTCCCAACTTGTTACTAACTATATTCATAACCTGAAGGCTAGTGGAATAGTTGTTTATTTAAAATTAAAAAAACATGATTTTTTTATTGCCTAACTTATTGCTTTAGCTACTTGTTTCCATGAAAAAATACTAGCAAAGCTACTTAAGTCAAAAGGCCTCAAATTCTGAATGAATGTGACAATTTATAAGGTGATAAACTAATACTAAATCCTAATTAAGTTGCATATTTAGCCAAAGACCCTAATTCACTAATTTGGTTAGCTAATGATTCTTCACAACTTAATAGACTATGTTCAAAATTAAATCAATTTCAATCCATCCAAGTCATTGACACATTCACATGATTCACAAAATACAGCTTAACAGTCTATCATATAATATGCACAATTCACATTCAAAACAAAACACATAACCCTCCCCACACTTGAACAACACATTGTCCTCAATGTGACAAGGGAACAAACAAACACATATGAAATGAAGAAACATAAATTAAAGTGAAACAAAAATAAAATAAAGACTAAATTTAAAAATAAAGGGGTTAGAACAAAGCCTTATGGTGATGGAGGTGGAGATGGTGTTGGAGTTGGTAGTTGAACGCCCTAAGCCTCGAAATAAAAATGGATACGACATATGTCCTAGCTCGGACATCGTTGAGTTCAGGTCATCTCCTTCATCCTTTTAGAGTTCTCTGCAATTGTATCTATAATTTCCTTGGTATTTACGGAGATTGTATCCAGTACTTTCTTCCAACCCGGTTCTTCTATTTCTTCTTCTTCTTTGAATTCCTTATTTGTCGAATCCTCTTCTTGTTGTTGTTGAGTATTTAAACTTTCTTAATTAGTCCTGCCCTTTATGAGTGTCTTGACACTAATATCCCAAAGTTCCATATTATGGGATTTCAGGATTTTAGCTCGCTATAGATGATGATAGTTCATGAATTCAAGATGGTAGACTATGAGTATGTTGTACTTAACTCTATAGTAACTAGCAATGGCCGAAACCAAGTAACCCAAACCTAAGTTATTGTTCCTCTTCTTTTGAGCAGCAATAATTGCGTTAAAGATATGGGTGATTGTGCAAACTAGGACATTATGATCCATGCACCATAACATGAAAAGATCTTTTATAGAACACTTATTAGTTTCTACTTTGTCAAAATCAGTTTGACCTATGAATTTGTGCCGTAATAAGTGTTCGTGGCTCCTGATGATGTTGTTGTGTGCATTCTTAGCATTGAAACACTCTAACCTAGTTAGTTCAGTTTACTAAAGGTTGACACAGAAATCGTCATGTTGATCCACTACGGATGACTCAGGGAAACCACAAGTTTCGTGCAAAGTCTCATAATCAAGCCCATAAGATTGTCCCCGCAACCACATTCCTTAGGTTTGCTGGATTAAAATTGAAGGGATGTAAAGAATTCTAAAGTAAGTTAATTGTAAGCTAGGAATTAAAATTGAATGAACTGTCCCTGTTGAATTCTCTTTGCTAAACTTTGAACCTTGTCTCACAATTATGATAATTCTAAAGTTTCAAACTGAAAATACTTTGGAACTGTAATTTGTTTATTGTAAAGAGAATGAAACTGGGTACCTTCCTCATTTGAGAAAAACAGGAAAGGTGCATTGTAATCAGTTGCCCGGCTCCTTTTCCCTCTTCCTAAGACTTAACTTCGCCCTACTGATTGATCACGCATTGCTGTTTGCTTTATGCACAGGATACTAGCTTGCGAGTCTGTAGAAGTTGGAAGAAATTTAGAAGTTTGAAATTTGAGTAGAGAGAAGTGAGAATGTTTGGAGGTTTAAAGCTTAGAAAGATAAAGTAAAAAATGGAAGTGAGTGAAAAAGTGAAGTTAGAAATAAATATATAGGTGATTGGAGGGTTAAATGGTAAAAATTTAAAATGACATTCATCTGTTCTTATTTTTACCCTACCGCAAGCCACAATTTCCACAAAATTTTTAACTTTTTTTTTCTTTAGTCCTTCTCTACTTTCCAAAGTTACTTCTTAGCTTTTTATAGCCCCTTTCACCTCTCGTTGTTTACTTCCTTGATAATCAAATTCATGTTGAAGCCCTACAGAATTCAAACTTTCCAAAAAAAAAATCAAAGGAAATAACATTCCATAGTTTGCCTCTTATGTAGCACTTCTTTTAATGTCAGTAGCTCAACGCACTTCTTTTACTCATAGTGGTTCAAATGAATGGTGCAATGGTAGTGCAATTATTGATCTTACAATTTGCACATGAGTTACGATGCCCTAGATTCCATCTTCCTTGTGATTCTCCTTCCTTCACCCTCTTCTTCACGATCATTTCTTTCTGAATGCATTCCCAAGATCCTCAATATCTTCCCATTGTCCTTGAGGTTCATTTTCCTTGATATTAGTTGGAAATAAAGGAGAATTGTTGTCTTTCTTTGACACTTTGAAGGTTATTTGATGCTTGCCAACCCTTAAAGTTAGTTCATCCCTTTCAACGTCAATTATGGAGCGAGTAGTGGTTAGGAATGGTCGTCAAAGGACTATAGGGATTTCCACATCTTCTCTAATATCCAATATATAGAAGTTTGTTCGGAAGGTAAATTTATCAATTTTTACTTGCACATCCTTAATAATCCCCTTTAATCGATGAATTGTTCTATCGACCATCTTTACTACCATCTTTGTGGGTTATAATTCTCCTAACCCCAACTTTTGACTAAAGGTATAGGGCTTTATATTGATGCTCACTCACAAATCCACAAATATCCTGTCTATGTTTACTCCATTGATACTACAAGGACTGTAAAAATCCCCTGGTGTTGGAGTTATGTAAATATAGTGCCTTGGAAAGCAAGTGTATTTACATGTAACTTTATCTTCTTCAGTTACAATTTTGTAATGAAAATATTTATTATTAATAA
>JANSVA010000005.1:40714903-40738572 GCA_025504915.1 Erythroxylum reticulatum
AGGCCCTCTTTTATTTCCTTTCCAAAAACAATTCAATTTCTACTCCAATTTTTCTCCAAAATTCCAATGGCTCAAATAAAAAATCCTACAATCATTTATCTAAATTTCCAGTGCTATTGGACAGTAATTTCTACTACCGGTAAACCATTATTCTGCCACTTGGTATTTTTCTTAGTCCAAAAATTACCCCGAAATTTCAGAAAAATAATTTCTAAAATTCTCCAAAAATTTAAAACTCACAATCTCCAACACAATTTCTCATCCATGTAAATCACATTTATTTACAATCATATTTCTTAATAATTATACCGGGAAATGTCATAAATGCATGTACAGTCATTTTTCATGTGCAAAATTTACTATTCACATGTATGTGTATGCATAAACATTTCAAGCGTTTCTAAACGCCCACTGACCACTAAAAATTAATATTCTACCCTTTCCACTAGTAATGGGATGTTACAGACCAAGTATTGTTGGCCGCTAAAGTAGCTAACTCAGATTGCATTGCTTCTTGCCAATGAGGTTTAGAAATAACTTGATCATATCATGGAGGCTCAACATCATTAGTAACAGTAGCAATAAATAAATGATGTTGTGGTAAGTAACAATCATAAGAGATAAAATTACAAATAGGATACCGTTTACCTTTATGTGGAAAAGATTATGAGGGTGACAATGATTCAAGAGACGTCACTTGATTGTAAGTATAGTCATGCAAATCTGCAGGACGAACATAAGGTTGTTGAGAACGATGCAAGGGTGTTGTTGATGGTGAAGTAGTAAAAAAGGCAAGGATGGTTTCCATATATGTTGGGTGAATGGATGAAGGAGTCTCTGAAGCAATAAGATATGTGATAGCAATAGGTAGGACATAATCAACAGTTGGTGTGGAAGGGGCAATGAATTCATAAGGAAAGATATCCTCATGGAAAATAACATCACGGTGAGTGAAGACTTGGTAAGTTTCAATATCATATAATTTGTAAGCTTTTTGGCCAACAACATAACCAAGGAAAACACAACATGTGGCACAAGGAGAAAAATTATGAGAAACATAAACAGTGGTAGCATATGCAAGACATCAAACTCTAAGGTGACAATAAGAAGGAAATTTACCATAAAGTCACTTAAAAGGAGCTTGGCGAGAAAGTATAAGTGTGGGTAACCTATTAATTATATGGATAATAGTAGAGACACATTTTGCCCAAAAGTTTAAAGGAAGGTGAGCTTGAAAACGAAAAGCTCTTGCTGACTCAAAGTTATCTCTATGTTTGCACTCAACAACCTCATTTTGTTGAGGCATGTAAGTGCATTCTTATTGGTAAGTGGTGCTTTTTTGTTTTAAAAAATCTCGTATAGAAGAAAATTCCATTTCATTATTAACTAAAATATTTGCTATATTAGTATTGAATTGGGTTTTCATAAAAGAGAAAAAATTGGTAAGTAGATGTCTCGTTTCACTTTTAAGATGCATGAAAAAACCTAAGTAAAACGAGAATAGTCATCGACAACAATCAAAAAATATTTACCACTAGAAAAAGAAGGAATTTTATATGGTCCCAAAATATCACAATCGATAAATTTAAAAGGATTAATAGAAGAAAATTATCTAATGGAAAAAGGAAGCCTTGTCTATTTGGCAAGAACATAGACATCATAAGTATTATTTAACTTTACAAAAAATTTAACAAAGTTTTGGCCATGAAATCTAATCTAGAAGAGGATAAGTGCCCTAGTTATCGATGCCACAAGGCTGTAGAAGTGTTTGGAGAAAAAGAAGGTAGATTGAATAGGATGGTGTGACTTATTCGTTGCCATTGTAACCAAGTAGTAAACTTTATCTCATTTAAGTCACCCTGATCAAATACAGTGAACTATGTCTTCATTAATCTTTCTATTGCTTTGAATCATATATCCTAGATATCTAAAACACTCTTTTTTATTATATAACTTCTGAATCAATATTTACCTCCACATAAGAAGCCACCATATGGCCCAAAAAGTTACACTCTAAATTCTCAGTCTTAGTCCTGCTCAATTTAAAGCCTTTCAACTCTAACATATCCTTCAAAAGTTTTAACTTGATATTGACATCCTTTTTTATTTCTTCCACTAAAATAATGTCATCAGTAAACAACATACATCAAGGCACATCCCTTTGGATATTCTTGCTGAGCTCATCCATCTCTGCTATAAACAAAAAGGGGCTCAATGAGGAACCTTGGTGCAGCCCAATATCGATAAAAAGATGCTCTGTATCTCTTTCTATCATCCTTACTCTAGTTTTTTCACCTTCATAAATATCTTTAACAACTTGTATATAGGTTGTAGGAACTCTTATAGCTTATAAACACCTATACGTGATTTCCCTAGCCACCTTATCATACGCTTTCTCTAAGTCAATAAAAACTATGTGCAGGTTACACTATCTTTTCCTGTAACATTCCACTAAAATTCTAAGGAGATTTAAACCTTCTATTATGAACCTTCCTAACATGAAGCTAAATTAGTTCTTTGAGATAAGAACATCCTTTCGCACTCTCTTCTCAATCACTTTCGCCTATAACTTCATGGTATGACTAAGTTAATTGATGCCTCTATAGTTGTTAGAGCTTTGGATATCTCCTTTATTCTTATATAGAGGAATTAGCACACTAAGTCTCCACTTATCTTATATTTTAGCAAACTTAAGGATCATATTAAAAACTTGGCTAGCAAAGTAAGTCCCTTGTCACTTACGCTCTTTCACACCTCTGTGGGTATCTCTTTAGGCCCTACTACCCTTCCTTCATCTCCATCATAGCTCTTTTAATTTCTTCCCTTGTAATATATTAACAATAAGTAAAGTTATGATGCCTCTCAAATGTGCTAAGATCACCTAAGGAGATGTTTTCCTCTACGCTTTTACTAAAAAGGCCATAAACGTCTTCTTTTTATGTCATTTTCAGCCACTAGCATATGTCCTGCTTCATCTTTTATATCACAAACTTGATCTAAATCTCTCGCTTTTTGTTCCCTAACTCTAGTCAATTTAAATATGTCATTTCTCCATCTTTAGTTTCCAATCATTGATATAAATTTTCATAAGCTCTGCTTTTAGCTTCTGAGATTATCTTCTTTGCTTCTTTCTCTATTAACTACTCTCTCCACCTCTATGGTACTATCTAATAGAGCTTTATAGGCACCCTTCTTGATATTAACATTTTCTTATACATCTGTATTGTACCACTAAGACTCTATCTTACTACCCTTAGGCCCTTAAAAAACCCCTATGATCTCTTTAGTTGTATTCCTTAAAAGAGTTGCTACTCTCTCCCACATCTAGTTAGCATCTCCTTCTAATTTCTATTCTTCTTCATGTATTACTTTATCTCTAAGTTGTTCCATCATATCTCCTTTTTAGATTCCACCATCTAAATCTAGTACACCTTTTAGGACTTCTCTTCTTCCTCTAACTCTTAATTATAAGATCTATAACCAATGATTTATGATGATTTGATAAGCAATCATTATGTATCACTATGTAATCTTTACAACTAGGTTGATTGATCTACCTTATAAGGAAGTAGTCAATTTGTTTTGCTCTAACAAATCTATACATGATCCTCATTTTTCTTAAAAAAAATTAGTTATCACCAACTTAAATGCTACCATGAGATCTAATAAAATAGTCCTACTATCATTCCTATCACTATACTCAAAACCCCAATAAGTCTATGAATATTCATCCAAATTTGCATATATTGACCACTAAAGTCTCCTTTTAGAATAACTCTCTCGTTAGGGAGAATCTGTTGATTCACCTCATCTAGCTCTTCCAAAATTTGCACTTTTATTGTTCTTCTAACTCTACTTAAAGTGCAAAAGCACACACCACAGTGAAAACAACACCTTCTCTCTACAATCTTTAAGGATATAATCCTATGATTAGTCTCCCACAACCTAATGTATGAGTTCCTTGACAAATAACATACCTATCTCATTATGTTGTCCCTATCAACTTGAATAACAAAGTTTAAACCGATCAATCTATTTTTCTTTAGCCCCCATACACTTTTTCTCTTTGATGTATGCTTTATGAATATTATATTAGTCTAAAATCCCTACTAATTTCAACTGAGACCTATCCTTAATCTGTCAATATCTTCTCTTCTCCTAGACCAAAAACTCATAAAACGACTAGCCATGGTTTATCATCAAAAGTTAAATCCACCATTTCTAACTTAATTGCCAATACAAGTTATATAAGACAAGCCCAACAAGTCCCTAAATGACTCTAATATTACTTGATAAAGGAAACAAAGATTGATCTTAAATCCCAAAAATAGGCATTGTTAGTTGTGAAAATCACAAGTACATAAAGTCGTTCGTAAATCAAAATTTGATTGTCTAAAATCTAAACCAATAATAGCAACTAGATTTCTATAGAATGCTAAAACATAATCTAGACAATTAAAAAAGGAATAAACAAAATGTTGAAAATTATAAACACAAAAGAACTTAAAACTTTTAATGGTTCTATGAAGACTAAAAAAATTAAAATCCCAACAGCCAAAGAGCAACGAATCAACCACTAGTAAACACAATATGAAACCAATCACAAATGTGTCTAATAGAGGAAAAAAATTATAAGATATCAATTAACCAATGAAGGGAAACAACTAAACCTATCTTATTTATTTAAGAAGCCACATGCTAGTTCTGTATATTCTTATCATAGTTAGCACCATTCATTAGAAATTCCTCCATTGTGGGGCTCACTCTAAATTTGCAAAAGAAGAAAGCAAAACGCAAGGTTTTTTAAAACTCAGATGAGGAAACATTTGGAATTGAATCGAAAATAATAAAAAAATTATAAAGTTCATGACTAGATTTAGGTAAAAAAAGTTATTCATCTATAATCTAGGACATGACCCCACAAAACCCAAAACAAAGGTACCTAAAAAAGGGTTTCCAATAAAGAGAAAGAAAGAAAATTCAATAATAGGAAAAGAAAAAGATGTCTATGCTAATGAGGGTAACCCTTTGAAAAAACCAAGAACTAGAACGTAAAAGTGAGATAGCCTGAACAGAAGAACGAAACCACTAAAGTTAAAAAAAAGTTGCACGTCTGTAGCTCTATTTCTTTAAGAGAAAAGTTTCAATCTTTAACAACAGAGATCCAAAAATGAGGAAGAAGATCTTCATGCTTGCAAAATAAAGGTCAAAGATCTCTATCACTCAGAGGGATAATATCAATGAATATAAAGACTTAATAGTAAAAACTTGACCAATTTAACACAATCAAATTTGAGGATAAATAGACAATTAGCAAAAAGATGGAAAGTTAATGAAATCAAAAATAAGAAATGATCTACGAAAACACACAGGTCACAAAGTCTCCATAAATCTATTAAAATGGGAGATAATATCGATACCTATAGTTATTAATGCAGGGTACTAATAATGAATGAGAACAAAAACCGATATGCCCAATAATAAAAAAAGTTGATAGATCAAAAAATAGTGGAGGAGTTTAGAGAGTTTGTTACATACAGTCTAGATATAAACATAGAGAGCGATGCAATATATAAATCCACAGGCACCAATTTCAAATTTTGAAAGCAAACAAGAACTTGAAAGGTGATTTGAACCACTAGACCAATTTTCTCCAAATTTACCAACATGAAACCTTGAAGTGCTCTCATTGTCAATTAGTATTTGTATAGAATTCCTCTAATAGTATCCCACCACCTTTATCTGCCTATACTCATCTTTATCCTTTACTCCCATAATAGCCTTAAAAGATACATTAGTTATCACTAGATTCTTCCATAGTTTCCTTTACTAGTTCTTTTTCTTCCTTCTCCAAACTGCCTTCTCCTTCTACCTTATATAATTGGATTCGCTTATTTTTACATTTAAGTTATAGGAAAAAAAAACGCTTATCTTACCAAAAATATAGCCCTCCCATTGTCCTCTCGTCAAATTCCCTACTACTAACTGTTTTGCAATTGTTATGACTTTTACTGAAGTTAACTACAGGTATAGTTCCTTAGGCTCTTGAGGTAGGTAAGATCTATTTTTCAGACTGAGGTCTAAGTATAGTTATGGTTTGTACCCCTCCCTTAGCTCCCATATTATTGTTAGTTTAGCATGAACCTTAAGGTGACTTCCTATTTCCCTTAAAAGTAAAGAAGTTTTATGAATTGTTATCACAACTTTAAGATTCCTCGCTAGAGAGTATGCTTGTTGAAGGTTGCAAGGCTTTAGGGGCTTTACCATAACTTTCAATTTTGGGGTTAATCCTTTTAGGAAGAACCATATTAGATACTCATAAAAGAGTGACAATTTTTGGAGTATTTATGAAATTAAGCACAATATTCTTACACTAATCCCTTTTTCCTTAAAGTCACCAACTTAATTTTCGAATATCTCTTCATCGAATATCTATCTAACCATATTGATAAGTTTCTTGCACTCCATGGGTCCCTTTTGGGTCAATTTCTCATCACGATTTGGTACCATTCTTAAGCTGATGCATCCCTAAGTTGGTCCTTCTAAGTGCATATTTACTATTCTTACTTTAAGAATATCAAGTGTGTGATTAATGGAAAAAAAAATTGCTCACACTTTTATAGCCATCCTTTAACTCCATTTCTTTCTAATATTGGACAGAAAATCTTGTTAAATCTTATCTATACTGTGTACCCCTCCTTCTTGGATGAAGTTTTTGTAGAAAGCATCACATTCTCCTTCCTTGATGAATTTTGGTCCTTATTTCCTTAAAACTTTTGTATAAAATGATGGATTTTAATTCCTCTAATTTCTTTTCTGTTAGTTCTATTTTGGTTCTCTAATAATAACTTATCATTTCATAAATAATTTTCTAGTAAAGATTTTATACTTTCTTCTATTCTTAGTTCCACACCTTTGGTTCCTTTAGTCATGACATAAGTTTTTCAAAGTTAATCTAGTTTGATACCAAGTTGTTATATATAAGAAGAAGAAGAAATAGAGATAGTATGTAAGAATTAGGGCACGAAGTGAAAGATTGTTACAAATTCATTGGCTATCTAGAATCGTGACTAATTGGGCAAGGTGGAGGTCATAGCAGAGGCGAGAATAATGGTGGTAGGCAAGGCATAGGGCGAAGACGTGGTATTATGACAAATGTTGGGTCAATGATAGAAACAATATAACTCATAAGAGAAGATAAGTCCAGTTTACTGGAGCTCTTAGATGAACAGTGGGCTAAAGCCATGTCAATGATTAATTCTCATAAAGGCTCCACTTCCTTTTTTACTAAAACAATGACTAGTAAGAACCACTCGTCGTGTTGGTTTTTGGATACTAAAGCATTTTAATATATGAAAGGAAGTGGAAATTTTTTTTTATCAATATGATAAAGATATAGTGGCATCCCCTGTTAGATTGCTAAATAAGGAATTGGTGACAGCAGTATAAGAAGGCTCAGTGACTTGGGAAGAATCATATTATGACATGTTCTATATGTTCCAAAATTAGCCTGTAATTTAATTTCCATCACTCACTTAATTGACGATTTAAAATGCGTTGTCATATTTACTGAAAAGTATATGTGATACAAGATCGCATTTTGAGGACCTTAATGGGTGTAAGTCAGAAGCGACACAAGGTCAACTACTGTCTTAGTTTTATGGTGGTGCATGAAAATGCAAGTCGAGTAGAAGCAATGGATTCTTACACACTTCGGCACCAACATATAGGTCATCCTTCTTCTCAAAATTTTAAATTATTGCATGGAGCTGCTAGTCGTAGTTTTACTAGAGGAAATCAAATGTGTTGTATTTGTTTTAAGGCTAAGCAAACTCGTAATGCTCTTCCTTTTAATAATAATGTAGTCGTTGTGCCTTTTGAATTAGTATATTATGAGGTGTAGGGTATTTATAGAGTATTAGCTTTAAGTGGGAACATCATTTTTTAACTATAGTCAATGATTTTTCCAAAGGTATGTAGGTATATTTAATGGTTGATAAAACAAAGGTTACTAAAATTGTTAAAAAATTTATGTTGTGGCCTAAACTCAATTGCATTGCAAAGTGAAAATAAAAAGGAGTGATAAAGGAACATAATTTTGCCATATTAATAAATGTTTCTTTAAGAATGAGATTTTATTTTGGACCTCATATGTTCATAAAATGGTCTACTAGAAAGGAAACATCATTATATAATTAATGTTAGACATGTATTACATTTTCAAGCTCACTTACTAATCAAATTTTAAGGAGAATGTATCTTAAGTGCAGGTTATTTAATAGATAGAACTCCATCTAACTTGAATAGGGGAAAGTCACCTCATTAAGTCTTGTATAATAAACCCCCTTTTTACGTACTTATAAGAACATTTGGGTGTTTCTATTATGTACACTATCAGGGATATGATCGAGACAAGTTTAGGGCTATGAGTATGAGGTGTATCTTTATAGGTTACCCGTATACTTAAAAAGGATGGAGGTTGTATAACTTAGTTACAGGAGAATAATTTGTCTCTCGAAATGCGGAGTTTGTAGAGAGTCAGTTTCCTTTTTCAAAAATTAATAACAATGAACTATCTGAGTGCTTAGACGTCACCTCATGATCTTTGTTGTAGTATTTATATGACTAGGACATAACCATGGGGTTTAGAACATCAACTGGGAACATTGACTATGTACAAAGAAGTTCTGATAAGCAAGAGTGTAGTGAACACGACGATAAGGGGAGTGAACGAGATAGAGAAAGGATGGGTGAGGGAAATGAAAATAAAGGGAGTGCACGAGATGAGCATAAAGTAGGGGTTAAGACAATGAATAAGGTCTCAATTATTAAGGATGGGGCAACATCTCTAGAGTTATTTAGTCGTGGGCATCACATCATGAAGCCTTCCATTTGACTTAGAGGTCTGCGTCTTCTATATGCTCAAGTACGTTATATCTTATTACAAATTATGTGACATATGATCATTTTTTTGCAAAGCATAAATTTTTCTTGTAGTCATTACTGTTGAGATAGAACCCATTAGATATGTTGACATTGTCCGTGATCCACAGTGGGACGAATCCATGAAGCGTGAAATAGATACTTTGGAAAAAAAAAGATGTATAGACCATTTTGACAGTTCCTCCTAAAAAAAGGTCATTGGTTTTAAATAGGTATATAAGATCAAATATAATTCAAATGGCTCTATTGAACATTTTAAATCTTGTTTGGTGATTCTTGTTAATAATTAGAAGGTTTTGACTACAATGAGATCTTTGCCCATGTAACTAAGATGGTTACAATACATACTCTTTTAACTTTCATAGTCACTAGAAACTGGGAAGTACTCCAAATGGATGTTCATAATGCTTTTCTATATGGAGATCTTAACAAAGAAGTGTATAAGACTTTCCCCCTAGTTTTTCAACTTCTTATCTAAGGAAGGTGTACTACTTACATAAGTCTTTGTATAGGCTTCGTTAAGCTCCTTATAATTAGTTTTCGAGGTTTAATAGTGCACTTAAGAGTTTTGGTTTTGTTCAATCTTATGTTTGTTACACATTATTGATATTTCGACCAAAAGATGTGATTTTATGCATGCTTATACATGTGGCGATGATAGTATTGTAGGTAACAATTTTGATTTTCTAGGTCATTTCAAGTCTTATTTCAATCATTGTTTTGATATAAGGATCTTGGCATGTTGAAATATTTTCTTCTTATTGAAGTGGCACGAAATCCCCAGGGCATTTTCATGGGTCAACGTAAGTATGCCCTTAATATAATCACAAAACTAGCTTATTAGATGCTAAACCTGCAAGCTTTCCACTCAAGCAAAATCATAACCTAGCATTGGCTTCTGGAAACATATTAACTGATCAGAAACGTTATTGTTATTTGATGTGATGACTTATTTATCTCACTTTCACAAAACCTTAACTAATTTATTGTGTGCATATCTTAGCTCAGTTTATACAAGATCTCCGAGAAGAACATTAGGAAGTAGCTCTATGAGTGGTTTGATATTTAAAAGGAAATATTGGACAAGGTATCTTATTATGTGCTAATAGTGATCTCCAAATGTATGCATAATGTGATTCAGATTGGGCCAATTATCCTTTGAGTTGAGGATCATTGGTAGGATATTTTATATTTCTAGTGCATTCACCTATTTCTTGGAAAATAAAGAAATAAAAATTGTTTCTCGATCTTCTGTTGAAGCATAATATAGATCTATTGCTATTACTACTTGTGAGTTAACATGGCTCATAACTCAACTTCGGCCCATAGGTGTACAATAGTCTTAGCCGATGAGACTGTATAGTGATAACAAGGTTGCCCTCTACATTGCATCTAGTGTGGCTTTCCAATAATTTACCAAACATATTGAAGTCGATTGTCATTATATGTAAGAAAAGATTCAAGCTGGCCTCATTGTCATAGAACATGCTCAATCTTATAATCAAATAATTGATATATTAACCAAGGAATTAGGAAAAAAATAATTTAAATACTTTCTCATCAAGTTAGGTATTCAAAATCTTCATGCTTCAACTTGAAGGGGAGTATTAGACTGTACTATGTATATTATAGAAAGATATTTGGTGTATGATGATGTAATTAATAGTTAGTTTGGCAATACTCTTATTAGCATGATTATAGGAGATAGCTAGCATGATATTAAGAGATTTTATGTGATTTTAGAAGGATGTATATGTTGTGTATATATTCGTCAAAGATGGGAATGAATAGACACAATTTTTTCCTCATAAATTCATTAGTCAGTAAGACAATTACATTAGTAAGGTGAGACAACCCAAACCCATATACTTTGGGTTGATGTAATTGATTTAGTTTGGTGATGTAAGTGAACTTTTAAAATGAAACAACTCACCTAAAAAGTTAATGTTCAAGAATGATGCAATTATTTTAATTAGATAAGATAACTATAATTTATACATAAGACTTAGTGAAGTTAGATGGTTCACTTATAACACCTATAAAAAGGGAGAAAGAAAGAAATACGTGAAGAATGAGAAGGAGAAGAAGAGATAAAAAGAGAAAAGGAGGTAGAGAGACAAGGAATGGAAAGGAGGAAATAGAGAGAGATGTAGATAAAAAAAGAAAAGAGAAAATAGAAATAAGTAAAGGGAAAAAAGAGATAAAGATATGATATGAAAAGAGAGAAAAAAGTAAAAAAAATATTTAAAATAAAATATTTAAATTTTATATTCTTTGTACAAATAAATGGATTAAAAATTTGTTTTTATTAAGTGGGGTTAGAGATTTCCAGTTGTAATTTTCCTCAAAAATTCATAATTTTCTTCGTTTTAACTGGTAAATTTATTTTTAAGAAAATTTAATTATGCTTACCAAAACTTTTGAGTTTAATTTAATTTTACCATCTTGTGGGAAAAAAGTAAAGGAAGAAATATAAATTTTCGTTGCCTATATTTTGGTAAGATGCACGTATTATGTTTGAATATGGACATAGCATTTACATTCTTTCTTTACTGCAAACGTTTTATTAATTTCTTCAATATTATTTTACAAGTAAGGCATTTTATAAAACTTTTCAGAGAACGCAGCCTGGGTGACCATGAAAAGAGAATAAACACCGAAGGCACTCGATTGGTTGAATTAGTGTATCGACTAGAGATGTTATTTGCACAATAGTAAGCTTTTACAATAAATCATGACGCAACCTAAAGTTTGCACAGGTTAATCGGAACTAGTTCCTGGGCTCACCCAAAGTACAGCTAGATGATGGGCTTTGATCGCTTAGATTTCACAGGATAGCTCCAGAGCATGGCTGTCAGTGCAACCAATTCTTGCAAGCTGAAGATTATACTAATGCCATAGAGTCGAGAGTAATATAAACAATGAGTCCCTATCTAAACATCAGATGTAGCAATGGCACTGATCTCAAATGTATGCGCAGTCATCTTGTTTACTGAAAGGAATTATCAGAACTGGAGAGTTAACAGCCAAATATGATGTTACCTTTATTAGGTGAATCTGAATTCTAACTTAAGGCCAGCAAGTTTCTTGCTAGGTTTTGCAGCTGAAACATGTAACTTGAGATGTTTTCCTTGTCAATCAATTTGTTTCAGGTGCAACCAACCATTTCCTTACCTCAATATCCAAACCAAATGCTTGGATTTATTTCCTCCATTTATTTCCAATCAATATTCTAATGCCTTGCTTAAATCTTTGACCAGAGATTTCGGGACTAAGCCATGGTATAGTGATTTCACAGCTCAGTTCTGTCTATCTTGTCTTCCATTTCTCTTTTGGAAGGCAACAATTGGAGTTGGATAATTGCTTGCTTTGGTCATCTCTTACAAAGTCCTAATTTTCATTCTATGTACTTGCTTTCTGTGACCAATGTGATTTGACTTTTTGGTTGGTGTTAGAATTTCGAAGATGTCATGTGTAAAGAAAATCATAGACACCCAATGATATGAAACTTGTCACACTCTCTTATTGCTTACGTTCTATACAACGAGTTTAAATATAGAAAACTATTTGCATACAGTAAGTTACGTAACAATAAGTTGTTATGGCTGAAGAGAAGTAATTATAGACAAACAATAATTAGGTACAGTGAAAAGGACGTAAATGAATATTAGTCCTTAATATGCCCCCATAAGAGCATGTCTCCATCGAGGACATGCATCTTGTGTCGTAGTACAGCGTGTCGTCGAGAAGACAGGGGCTTGGTAAGAGCATCTGCTATCTGAACATGGGTTGAAATGTGAGCTATTGTCAATTTTTCGGCTTAAACAAGTTGACGTACAAAATGATAATCCAAGGCAATATGCTTCATCCAAGTATGAAAATTCGAGTTTTTGCATAAGTAAGTTGCTCCAAGATTGTCACAGAAGAGAACTGGAAACCCTTTAAAAGGAAGTTAAAGTTTAGATAATAAGTTTTGCAACCATTGAAGTTCTGCCACTGTTATTGCAAGGGATCGGTACTCAGCTTTAGTGGAGGAACGTGCAACTGTGCATTGTCATTTAGAGTGCTATAAGACTAGATTTCCTCCAAAGTAGAAAAGGTAAGCTGAAGTAGAAGTTCTGTTGTCACTATTGCCAGCGCAATCGACATCACTATATGCTTGAAGAGGGGACAGAAGTGCACCAAATACTTGAAGAGCCATTTGTTTCAGCTTATGAAGTATAATCCAAATTGTATGGTACCTTTGAGATAGTGATAAACCCTTTTAACTTGTTGCAAGTGAGTGGCGGTAAGAGCATGCATGAACTAGGCAAGTTTATTCACCAAATAAACTACATCCAGTCTTGTATGAGTTAAATATTGGAGGGACCCAACTATTTGTTTATAAACTGAGACATCTGTAGCCGCAGTGCCATCATCAAGGCACAGCAGTGTGGAAAGGCATAAGGGAGTGGATGTTGTTTTGCGTCAGTCATACCAAAACGGTCCAAAATACCCCTAATGTATTTATGCTGTGAAATAAACAAGCTAGTAGTAATAGGAATAATTTCAATCGCCAAAAAATAAGATGGAAATCCCAGTTGTTTTAACGAGAATGTCTTGGACAATTTAGTAATGAAATTGGCTAAGAATAGCGAGGAATTTCCAGTGAGTAAGAGATCATCCACATAAACCAAAAAATATGCAGAAACACCATTATCATTGTAAATGAATAATGATGGATCGCTAAGACTGGGATGAAAACCATACGAGAGAATGAAAGTCTTCAGTGAATCATACCAAGTGCGGGGAGCCTGGCGAAGTCCATAAATGGCTTTGCTTAATTTACAAACAAAGTTGGGATGATTAGGATGGATGAACCCCGGTGGCTGGTGCATGTAAACATCTTCGGTTAAATCTCCTTGTAAAAGGCATTATTTACGTCCATTTGATGAATGGACCAACTGTGAGCAATAACAATTGTAAATATGATTTTAAGAGTTTGGGGCTTAATAACGAGAGTAAAGGTTTCATGAAAATCTAAAGCTGGGGTTTGAGTAAACCCTTTTGCAACCAACCGCGATTTATATCGTGCCACAGAACCATTTGGGTGTCTCTTGATTCGATATAACCATTTGTTTCCAACAATGTTGCTGCCCTGAGTTGCTGGTACAAGATCCCACGTATGGTTATTGATGAGGGCATCAAATTCCTCATTCATCGAGGTCTTCCATAAGGTATCTTTCATGGCCTGCGAAAGACACGTTGGTTCAAAAGTATTAAGTAGAGGATGTTTACTCACCGGATTGATCTTTTTCGATTTGTGAATATTTTTCTTGACCCTGGTTTGCATCGGGTGTTTGTTTGTGGTGGCAGGAGCTGTTGAAGAAGGTAGTGTATTATGATCAGATAACTAAGACAAGTCAGGTGGTGCAGTCAAGGCATCAGTGGACAAGGATGGCATTGATACAGCATCATCCGTGATTTGAGGAGAAATATTACAGTCCCTTTTTGTAGGAACAGGTGGTATCTGCTCATGATCAACACGGTTGGAAGCTGTTGGTGCAAGGGATGGGGAGATAGTGAGAGGTAGATCAGGTTGTGGCATATTCGTAGGTAAAGGTAGGGACAAACTCAAGTCAAAGAGTGGAAGGACTGACTAAGGTGAGGAGAATGAGGAGACAGTGGTGGAAGAGGGCAGAGGAGGGGAGCTACAAAAAAGATCATAAGGAAAAGAGTTATCATAGAATGTGACATGTTGAGATATGTACGTTTTGTGAGTGAGAGGGTTATGACAGGGATAAGCATATTGGGAAGTTGAATAACTTATAAAAATGCAAGGTATAGAACATTATTGTTATTTGTGGTGAGTATAAGGCCTAAGCCAAAGAAAACATAAGCAACCAAACGAATGAAGATGATGATAATTGGGTGGAAATTGATGTAGTTTTTCATATGGAGAAGTCATCTGGAGAACTGGTGTAGGTAATCTATTGATAAAGTATACAGTTGTTTGAAAAGCATAAGACCAGAAGGATGGTGGTAGTTTGGATTGATGAAGAAGGGCACGACCTGTTTCGATGATGTGTCGATGGTGCCTTTCAGCTGTGCCATTTAACTCAGGTGTATGAGGAGGATTAGTAAAGTGGGTGATTCCATGATGACCCAAAAAATTCTAAAGAGCAACATATTCACCACCATTGTCACTGTAGACAGATGTGATTTTAGTGTTAAAGAAGTTCTCAACAAGAGATTTAAATTGTGTAAAAATGGAAAGAATTTCAGATTTACGTTAAATGGGATACAACCAAATACATTTGGAAAAATGATCAACAAATACTACATAATAACGAAAATCATCAACAGATGAAACTGGAGATGGACCCCAAACATCACTAAATAACAATTGAAGGGGACGAGTACTAGTTAGATGTTTGTTAGAAAAACTCAATTCGTGACTTTTGGCACAAGCACAA
Source organism: Erythroxylum reticulatum (assembly GCA_025504915.1). Lineage (NCBI taxonomy): Eukaryota > Viridiplantae > Streptophyta > Magnoliopsida > Malpighiales > Erythroxylaceae > Erythroxylum > Erythroxylum reticulatum. The sequence continues at coordinate 40,730,302 of JANSVA010000005.1, forward strand.
GACATAGAAGGATTTAGAAGACTATTACGAATATAAAGAGAAAAATGTTTATTGAGATGCTAAAGAATTGGTGCAGATGGATGGCCTAAGATGTGATGCTAATCCCTAAAAGATCCATGGGTAGTAATATAGGCAGAAGAAGCTTCTTCGGAAAGGAGGTGTACTACAAATCATCAACACAGTGACCCTGCATCAGTACCGCCTTGGTTGTGACATCCTTAACCTGAAAATGAGAGGAGAAGAATTCAATAGAAACATTGTTAGTAGCGCAGAGCTTAGAGACGGAAAGCTAATTATGTTTAAGGGTGGGAATATGTAAGACATCAGATAATGATAAAGGCTTAGTTGAAGTAGGAACGATGGTGGTACTAGTGTTGGTAATTGGTAATTCCGTGCCATTACCGACTACTAGATGATCAGAACCATTATAAGGAGTAGTAAGTGAAAGATTATGAAGGTCGGTGGTGATGTGGTGAGAAGCATCGGAATCAACAATCCAGTTGTCGGAAGACTGCTCTGCGGGCTTATGAATGTGATAGGCCAAAGGTTGCTTGTTGTTAGGTCATCCATGAAGATTAAAATAGTGGCGAGCTGTATAGCTCAGCTTCTCACAATATTGGCAGATGATGGAAGAATAACCATCGCCGCCACCACGAGATCTTACTGGCGACATATTACCATCAGATCTAGAAATTAAACTGGAGGAACTAGGTCATCGTCGTTGTTGAGAAGTAGAACTAGGCAGTGACCTATGCGGTATAAGGGGCATCGTTGACGATTCCAGTTCGACTTATACCTTACTAACGCAATAGTAGGAGTGGAATCAATGCGACCCATCCTTGTCAAGTACGTCTCATGATCAAAAAGTTTTTCATAGAGTTCTTCAAATGAGATCGGAGTGTCTCGTGCCCGTATGGCTGCTGCAATCTTCTTAAAGTTAGAGCCAATGTCATTGAGAACATGTATAACAAGATTTGAATCATCAACTGGGTAGCCAATGATAGCCAATTCATCAACAATACTTTTGAGTTACCGAAAGATAATAGCCACAATTTGCTCTCCTTTTTCAAGGCAAGTAAGTCGTTCTTTCAAGGAACAAATTATGGAGCGAGAGCTACACGCATAAGTTTTGCCAAGCACCTCCCAGGCTTGTTTAGATGATGTAACCGAACCAAGTAAGGTGACAATGTTGTCTGCGTTAGAGGAAATAATAGTAGCAATCAGAACCATCCAATGGTTATAGCCAGGATCAGTAATCGGAGGACACGTGAAAGAGCCATCCGTGTATCCTTGTAAGCTGTAACTAACAAGGAGCGCCATCATCTGCACTCACCAAGCTGGAAAGTTGGTCCCATTAAGTTTAATGGAAGCAATGTTTAAAACAACCAAAGATGAGTTGTTGAATGGTCTCGTATTTGCAGGACTTGTAGTGTCGAAGTTATCTTTTGGAGTAGTCATATCGTGTGTATGGATGGTCAAAGAAAACGTAGATAGACAAAGGAAAACACACATGATAGAGAGAAGAAAAAAATGAGAGAGACTGTCGTTAGGCTTTGATAAGCTCTGATACTATGTAAAGAAAATCACAGACACCCAATAATATGAATCTTGTCACACTCTCTTATTACTTACGTTCTGTAAAAGGAGTTTAAATATAGAAAACTATTTGCATGCAGTAAGTTATGTAACAATAAGTTGTTATGGCTAAACAGAAGTAGTTACTGACAAACAGTAATTAGGTACAGTAAAAAAGACGTAACTCAAGATTAGTCCTTACTTGTCCACAAAATTAGCCAAGCAAGAAAATAATCACATTGGGAAATTTTTTCCTTTTTTTTTCTTTTGGAATGAGCATTCCGTGATGTTCCCTTGATAAGATTTGAACATATAACGTTAATGAATGTAATAAATTCATTCAACCAGTATATTGATAGGGTCACAAAATAATGATTTAGTCCTTTCAAACCACAAAAGAAGAAACAGATCAACTAAGCCTCTGATGGGATTGGAAAAGCTGCTTGCGTGCACTATCTCCTGCCTTGGTTCAGTGGTGGTGGAGCTTTGATGGGAGTAAAAGAAAATGGTGTCCTATGGAGGTTGACACTATGTCTTTATATGAGAAGGCACTGTCTTTTTGGATTCCATCATGATCCAACCGTGAGGATCAAAATTAAAGTGCAATATGTGGACCTCATAAGTCTTCAACTCCCCCACTAGTGACATGTAATCATGACTTCCATCTTAATGTCAAATTTCTTGTTGATCATCTGTATACATTAGCCAGGGGGTTGATTCATAATATCAACCACGAAAAGTGAAAATTTAAAGACTCGAATAAAAGTCGGGATTTGTCAAAAAGTTACATAGGTGGCGTCAGATTCACAAGTTTCTTCCACAACCGAGCTTTGCTAAATATATGTCAACTTTGAAAGTTGAAAATTGGATAGGCCACTATCCTGACAATCGTTTTCTTCGTGTTCAGCTTGGGCACGTTAATTTAGCACCATGGAAAACGGTTCCAAATCTACGTGAACCTGAATTCTAACGTCAGCAAAGCATTTGACACCATTTTAAGCAGGATTTTTGCTTGATAGTTTTTGAGTTGTTTACAGATAGCAAGCAAGAAAGTGAAAATTTTTTAACATACATCCTGTAGCAATTAGTTAATTTTACATTTGTAGCATATTTATTAAAGATATTTTTGTTCATTTCAGTTTAATTAACTAAATTTATATAATAAATTATATGAGATAATTATATTTTATAAGTAAAATATAAGTAAAATATGATATTCATATTACAATTATATCATTATCATCAATACCTAGTTGAAGTTCCACTAAGATGCAAAATTTGGGGAGATCTAATAATACTAAATCTTATCCCTACCTTATATTTATATATTGTTCAAAATTTGTGTTTAGTTATGATCTATCAAAAGTGAACTTAATACATTGGAAAAATTAGTAAAAAGAATTGTTATATTTTATTGCTACTTATATCAATTAATGGTCGCTTAATAAGTGGTGAATATGACATGAATTATATAGAAGTAACGGAATAATCAATATATAATTCAAGATTTTAAAGTGATAAGATAGAAGGTTTCATTGTTATCTGTTAGTATTAATTTGAGAAATTCTTAGTTAAAATGAAATACACTTTGAAAATATTTTGAAAATATCTTTAAAAGAATCAATCACTATTATTAGAGAACTCATATGATTGGACTCAAATAGAATGAACACTAAATACATACTCCATGTTAAATCAAAATATTGAAAGATAACATGATTAAATTATCTGGAAAATCATATACAACAAAGTAAAAACTACTTTCACATTCACAATATCTGGATAAACATGATGCATTACTAGACCCAAATTTTAATCTATAAATATCATTTATTTAATTAAAGATAAATTAAAATAAATCATATCTTATTTCCATTCTCAATGTATTAAGAGGCATCACAGATTATATACAAAAATAGTTGAAGAAAGAAAAAGAGTAACTTAATTAAGACTTGATTATAAAATTTAGAGTCAAATATAAAATATTAGACAAAAAGGAAACAACATGGGATATTGGATTTTATTGGAAACTAATTAGTAATTTATTATATTAATTTTAATTATAATTAATTAGTCAACGTTTGATGTTTATACTATACATGTTTCATAATTATTTTTTAACTGCAGCCTAAAAAGGAGGTTTTTTTGGAAAACTTAAAACTAGAAGAAGTTTTTTCAAGAGTTTTAAAGATTAGAGAGTGATTTTTTTAAGGTTTCTTAAACTACAAGAGAAATCTATGTCTTTTACCCTAAATTATAATTAAACTACTGAAAGACCCAAGCCCTATCACAAATAAACATATGATCTATTTATGCTAACACTCTTAGCATAACCTCTCTACATTAATTATAGAGTTCTTATAAGAGTAATTTATATTTTAAATCTACAACTTTACTCTATTTTGTAATAATAGTTAAAAAAACATATCAATAAAATAAAAATATTTTTTTGAAAATTAAGTAATGAATTAATTAGAAATTACAAAATGTATAAGGTTACATCTCCTATGAATGGTGCTCAAACTAATGAAGAAGGTATATAGATGGATACATCCAACATCTTATGCTAGATGTTTCAATTGCATTTGAATAGCAATGGACATGAGTAGATGATTAGTATTGATCAGGATAGTCATTCTTAGTTTAAGCCATAAATGGCTCTAACTATATTCTTTGAACTCTTCAGCCTTACCAAAGATTTTGGTATTTCTTATCCTCCAAATATAGTGCACCAATATAACAAATCCAATTTTAAAGAACCTCTGATCTTCTTTATTAGCCCATCTTAGTTTGCTAACCCAATCCAATGTATTCATCTAGGTAAGACCCCATTCTTGCAATCCAAAGATATTGAGAAAAGCACTTTGTAGTTGTTTAGTCTCATCTTCTTATGTTTGACATGGGAGGTATAAGGGCCATTGTTCAATAATAGAACTGACTCCTTTGCACATATGGAACAACTAATGCCAACTGTTATTCTGAATCAAAGCTTGGACTTTAGTTTCCCCTAGGATAAATCCTCTTAAAGTTGTAAAGAGGTCAGTGTTACATAAAGGCCTTAAGGCATACCAATTATCAAACCAAAAAGTTGTGTTCTTCCCATTATCGCATATTTAAGATCTATTGAAAAGTGTAAGATTGCAAAGAGACTTAAGAGTTAATCCACATGTTTTACTACTTGATGTTAAACATATGAACCTATCTTACCCACCAGCTTTCTTTGTCCCATTATATCCTCCAAAGTCTTTTTGCTAGCAAAATTAAGCTCATTTTACTAGCTAAATTGATTCCTAACCCTTTATATTACTTAGGAAGATATATGACACTCCATTTAACTTTGGATGATCTTCCTTCATTAGAATTTTGTCTATGCCAAATGAAGTCTTTGATACTTCTATCAATTTTCTTCAGAACTCCCTTAAGGATAGCTAGAAGTGATAACAAATATATGTGAAAATTATTAAGAATGGTGATGGCCAATTGTACTCTACCTTTATATGACAAGAATCTATTGCTCCATTGAGAGAGTCTTTTGCTGACCTTTTCTATGAGAGGTCTGCATTGAGTTTCCTTAAGCTTTTTTGCAAAAATTGGAACACTTAAGTAAGTAAGAGTTAATTGGTGAGCACTGAGTCCAACATCTGCTATCACGGTCATCAAATTTTCATAAATTAGTCTAAATAGATAAGTAACACTCTTAATTGGGTTAAATTTGAGCCCAGTTACTTCCTGAAATATCTGTAAAACTTTAAAAGAGTCTCAATAGAAATGGGATCACTAGCATATAGCATGAGTAAATCATCTATAAAAAAGAGTTGAGTAATCCCAAGACCACTACATCTATAATGGAATTTAAAATTCATGTTTTTCTTTAGACACATTTGAGTGATTCTTTGTAGTACTTCCATAGCAATGGCAAATAGATATGGGAGAGTGGATCACCTTGTCTGATTCCTCTTGCAGCTGTATAAATTTGAGAGGGTTCCCATTCATCAATACTAAATAAGAATCAGATGTTATATAAGCATGAATCCATTTGATGAACTCAGATGGATATCCAAAACTGTATAGAGAGTTAATAAAAAATCTTTATTCAATAGTACCATAAGCTTTAGTGAAATCAATCTTTAGTGCACAACTCCTAATATGCTTCTTTGATTTGTAGTTTTTGACTAATTCTTGAGCTAAAAGGATGTTATCACCCATGCTTGTTCCTAGGACATAAGCACCCTAACTTAGATTGATAAAACCAGGTAAGGTAACTTTCAATTTATTGGCAAGAATTTTTCCAATAATCTTATATATCACATTACAACATGCAATAGGTCAACAATCATTTAAGACTTTAGGATTAGGGATTTTGGGAACTAAGATTACATTATTCCTATTCATTTCAGTGAGTAGTCTACCACTTCTGAAAAATTCTTAGACAGCCTTTACTACTCGATTTTGTAAGGTGGTCCATTTTTTTTGGAAGAACCTTATACTAAAGCCATCTGATCTTGGGGCCTTGTTAAGGTAGAATGAGAACATTACTTTCCTTATCTCCTCATAGGTTACTTTTTTAAGCATTTCAAACTTTTGATCATAGCTTATGGAACCTACCAATCTATTTAGCAAAATGATAGAAATATTAGCTGAGTGTGTAGTTACACCATTTATCTGTTTAAAGTGCTTTCTTGTTGCCTTTTTCAACTTTTCTTGAACATGAATCAATCTATCATTATCATTAAAGGATATGATATTGTTTCTATTTCTTCTACCTTGAATTATGTTATAGAAATACTTAGTATTTCTATCTCCTTGTTGCATTCATTAGACTCTCAATTTTTTCTTTAATTGAGAATTGTATGCCCCTAGTGTTTGTAAGCATAAGTTGAGCTTGAATTTCTCCATCTTAACGAGCATAAGATTTGAGGGCCTAGCCATTAGCAACTTCTAGGTGAAAATGAGTTCTTTCATAGCTTGCAACTTCTCTATCTCTATAAGGTCAAAAGTCTCATTAAGGAGTTTAACATAATCAGTCTTAATAGCTTTCAATAATTATACACATTGGAATGCTTTAGAGCCCTGAAAGTGTTTGTTAATGGAAACTACTATAATTGAGTTAAGTTGGGATCAAGGAATTAAAGAACCTGAATGGAGATTTCCTTGGCCTTGTTTTGCTATTGACAAGCACATTAATTGGGGTGTGATCTGAGACTAGGGGTTCACCAAATTTTGTATAGCTTCCGTGCATTTTAGTAAGCCACTGATCATTAACTAAACATCTATGCAATTTTCTCTGTACCAACCCATTATCTTTCTAGTGATTACTCAATTTAAAGATAGTTCCTTGAAATTTCATATCAACTAACCTACGCTTAGCAATTATCTCTGTTAGTTCTCTAGCATCAACTTGAGTGATTTTCCTTCTTCCATTAGATTCATCTATAGTCAACAAAGCAATTGAAGTCTCCCTAGAGCATCTAAGGGCCTAAGATGCTAGAGTCAATGGCTTGCAAGTCCTTCCCTTTGAAATTCCCAATTTGTTGCATATATAACTACATTTGCAATGAGACTCATGTCAGCCTTAATAGTGATCTCATAATGTAATAACTTATCAGTGCAAAACTATCTTATTAAGATTAAGTGAGTTAGATTTAGAGGCACCAAGATCCTACCATTTGGAAGTTTGGAACGATTACTAAAAGCTAGCGATTCAGATGGGAGAAAGTGTAACCCTTTTTGAAAATAATCTTTTTTTATGTTGGTTTCCACCAAACCAATACAAATCGATTGCTTGGAAGCTAAGTAATCCTTTAATTCTAACTATTTATTGGGGCCATTCAATCCCCTCACATTTCATATGGTGCAAATCATTTCAAATGCTTAATATTTTTTTCCTCTTGGATGTACGTTTACTAAATCCTTCTTTTTGCCACTACTCAAGCTCCTTCTTATTACCATCCACCTCACATCTAATGCCGATTGTTTCTTTCTCATCTGTTGTGTTTGTTTGATTATTGATCTCATATTTTCTTTTGCAATTCTCATCTCTATAAGCTGCTGGGAGTTTGTGTCATTCTCAACTTCCTTACTCATCTGGTATCACGAGTTTACACTAATTGTAACTAGTGGAATATGTTGCTGATCATATGTCTCTATAGTTGCCCCTTCATCTAATACTAAATTTTCTTGTAAATTCATAGTATGATTATTTACATGATTCTCATCAATATGTTAAGATATATGCTACTTATCGAAGGGTTTAGTAATTGCTTGCATCTTATTAACATGTTTAGAAACCTATTATCGACCTATAACTTCCTTATTTTCCTATGGATCATAAACTATTTGGGCACTCCTTAAAGCCTCTAGATCATCTAGAACCACCAACTTTCTGCTCTCTTCTTCCTTACAGATATACTTGGGAACCCATACTTTGGTTTTTTCCTTCATATAAGGTTTCCAAAGGTAAGATACCAGGACTTTATCTTCCATTAATTCAACATCACTGTTGTATCTCATAATTGGAATACACTTGGGCATGTGTATCCCATGCACAACCTCAATACACACTCTAGCATACCTTACCCATTTAATATGTGTAGTATTTTTATCCAGTGTTAGAGGATTGCCAATGTACCTTCCTCCCTCAGCGTGGGGGGGGGGGGGGGGGGGGGGGGGGGGGGGGGGGGGGGGGGGGGGGGGGGG
>JANSVA010000005.1:40749057-40773869 GCA_025504915.1 Erythroxylum reticulatum
AAAAATAAAAAATAAATTAATATTAGTTAGATCACATAATGCTATATAACGGCCATATGCTCCTGAACGTCAACAAGGGTGTGTGTGTGTGTGTGTGTGTGTGGTGTTTTAAGTTTAACCCTAGTTAAAAGAAAAAAAAAGCTTCGTTCTCAGCTGACAAACACCCTTTCTCAAGCTTTCCCAAATAACGGCGTGTTACTCTCTCTCTCTCTCGTTAGCTTTGTCAAGCTTTCCCCAATAACGGCGTGTTACTCTCTTTCTCTCTCGTTAGTGTCCAGAAAAACGGAGCATTTGGGTTTGCTTTTCGTTTCCATTTGTTTCTCTTATTTGTCAGTCTGGGAGACAGTGAGGGAGACAAAAGGGGGCATTTCAAGGTTTGTGCTTTTTGGTCTGAGGGATGGTGGTGAAGATGATGAGGTGGCGGCCTTGGCCGCCGCTGGTATCTCGGAAATACGAGGTTAAATTGGTGATCCAGCGAATGGAGGGGTGGGATCGGCTGGCGCGTGACGCTCAATCGTCTGATCAAGAGAGTTCGGAGAAACTAACTGTGGAGGTTCGATGGAAAGGTCCGAAATTGGCCTTGAATCCGTTGAGGAGGACGGTGAAGAGGAATTTCACTAAAGAAGTCGAGATCTCTGGGGAAGGAAACGACGTGGCCGTCGTTGAGTGGGATGAGGAGTTCCAGAGTTTCTGCACTTTATCGGCTTATAAAGAGAATGTGTTTATTCCGTGGGAGATCGCTTTCTCTGTCTTTAATGTAAATTTCGTTCTCTCTCTACACAAATTTGTCTCTCTCTTTGATATGGGTCGTTTTTGTTTTTCCTTTCCCCAATCTTGAATTCTTTTTGTTCTTAGGAGAAGGTGGTTCTTTTTTTTTTTCTTTTGGTTGTTGTTTTGTTAGTTTTCTTTCAGGTGAATTGTTTAGTTTTCTTTTGGATTGTTTGACTAAAGAGTTTCTAATCGATCTTTACTACTCTAGGTTGTTTTTGCTTGTTAGATTCAATAGTTGGTTTGACTTTTCTAAAAAGCTCCAAGCTTTTACATATTTTATCAGATTGTTTGACTGATATTCATTTTTCTGCGGTTAGAGCTGTCCAATGAAACCCGAATCTGCTTTTGAGATTTTTCAAGCCTTTGTCGATTCAAGGGATTATTTCGAATTTCCCATTTGAAAATTGCATTTGTTCGTCTATGATTATTTTGTTTGGAGCCCTGTGTTTAGGACCTGGAATTGATTTAGCACAATTTAAGGTTTTTTTGTTACTATAACTTCTTTTTTGTTGTTATAGGATGAAACTTGCCAATGGTTTTATATTCTTGAAATGACAATTATACTTTTCGAGATGTACTTAGTTGCGATTTCCACATGCAGGGTGTAAAACAAGGGCCAAAGGGCAAGGTTCCTGCAATAGGAACAGCATCATTGAACCTTGCTGAATTTGCTTCTGCTTCTGAACAAAAGGAGTTTGAACTAAGCTTGCCTCTAATTCTTTCTGCTGGTGCTCCCAAGCCTTGTCCCTTTCTTTGTGTATGTCTTTCAATTTGTTTCATTGTCCAACACAGCATTCTTTTAATTTTTGGTATTATTCAAATTTTATCTCTTGTTTTTTCATATCTGAGTTTTATTTGGCTTTGTCAGATATCTCTTAACTTGCTGGAATTGCAAGCTGCTCCTGAAAACACAGAGCTAGTACAGAGAGCAGTGGTACCTGTTTTATCACCACCTCGAACTGGAGAAACTGTATCGATTGATAAGGATGAGTTGTCTGCAATAAAAGCTGGTCTTAGAAAGGTCAAGATTTTCACAGAGTATGTCTCGACAAGGAGAGCAAAAAAGGCCTGCAGAGAGGATGAGGGTAGTGAATCCAGGTGCTCTGCAAGGAGTGATGATGCTGAATATAACTATCCATTTGATTCGGATTCACTTGATGATTTTGAGGAAGGAGAATCTGATGAGCTTAAGGATGATTCTACTATTAGGAAGTCCTTCAGTTATGGGACACTGGCTTACGCAAACTGTGCAGGAGGATCATTTTATTCCAACACAAGGAAAGGTGGTGAAGATGAGGGTTGGGTATATTATAGCTACAGTAAGTCAGATGTGGGCTCCTCCCAAAATGATGATTCCACTCCATCAGTCTCTGAGCCATCTCTATTGCAAAGCTCAAAACGCAGCATACTGCCTTGGAGGAAGCGGAAGCTGAGCTTTAGGTCTCCCAAGGCTAAGGGAGAGCCATTATTGAAGAAGGCTTATGCTGAAGAAGGTGGGGATGATATTGATTTTGATCGTCGCCAACTTTCATCTGATGAAGCTCATCCTCTTGGGGTCAGATTCTTTTTTTTTTTGTTCTTTCTTGTAATATGATTTTCTTTGAATATTTGCCTTTTAAACGTCCTGTTGATTTGTCTTAGTTCTGATTCACAACTGCAACTGTTATTGCAGTGGAACAAAGCAGAGGATGATTCATCAGCAAATCGATCATCAATATCCGAATTTGGAGATGATAATTTTGCAGTAGGCAGTTGGGAGGTAAAAGAAGTAATTAGCCGTGATGGACTCATGAAACTTCAAAGTGAGGTGTTCTTTGCCTCTATTGATCAACGAAGTGAGCGTGCGGCCGGTGAAAGTGCCTGTACAGCCTGTGTTGCCATCATTGCCGATTGGTTTCAGAACAATCGTGACCACATGCCTATTAAATCTCAATTTGATAGTCTGATAAGGGAAGGATCACTGGAATGGAGGAGCCTATGTGAGAAAGAAATCTACAGGGAGCGATTCCCTGATAAGCACTTTGACCTTGACACAGTCCTTCAGGCAAAAATACGACCTTTGGCTGTAGTTCCTGGCAAATCTTTTATTGGCTTTTTTCATCCTGATGGAATGGATGAGGGAAGATTTGACTTTTTGCATGGTGCCATGTCCTTTGATAACATTTGGGATGAGATCACTCGTTCAGAATTTGGAAGTAGTGGTGAAGCGCGTGTTTATATTGTGAGTTGGAACGACCATTTCTTTATTCTGAAGCTTGAACCAGAAGCTTATTACATCATTGATACATTAGGAGAGAGACTCTACGAGGGATGTGATCAGGCATACATTTTGAAATTTGACTGCAATACCGTTATCCACAAATTACCAAATGCTACCCCTTCCCCCATTGAAGGACCAAGGGGTGATCATCAGGTTTTGTCCATGGAGAACCAGCAGGTTGACTCAAAGGAGACCTCTGTGTCAGTTGCAGTAGTAACCAATGCTGAGCAACAAATGAAGGACGAAGGGGAGGTCTTATGCCGGGGAAAGGACTCCTGCAAGGAGTACATCAAGAACTTCTTGGCTGCAATACCTATTAGGGAACTGCAAGCAGACATCAGGAAGGGTTTAATGGCGTCAACACCTCTTCATCACAGGTTACAGATCGAGTTTCATTACACGCAATACTTTGAACAACCTGTAGGTCAAATTCATGGAGCAGAAATGATGGCAAATCCACCTTATGATACTGATGTTGTGGCAGCAGAGGTTGCTGTTTAGAGGTTTTAATGTAAATCTTAGGATTTGTGATTAGTCTAACTTGATTTCTCTAATGTTGTGGATAAAGGATGGGAACTTATTTTAACCTTTTGGAGGAGTATGGAAAAGATAAAGAGTTGTGTTTCTACTAATCCGGTCTTCCAGTGGTGCTAAATCTTTGGTTCCTCTCTAATGTTTGTACGTTCCGTCGTCTTGCTGATGTTGGTGACCAAGTGAGTCATCCAAGGATAAAACTTTTCCCTGTTCAAGAAAAAGGTTATTGTCAAGTACTTTCAAATTTCATATGCATCACTTTGACGGTACCATCGGTTCTCTTTTTTCTATTAGTAGTGTATCTTCTGCACACTTAGAATGCGGAAAAACAGGAGCCGAACTTTTTAATGCTAGTGATGGAAACAACCATTGCCAATGGATTTTGAAGTGAGAATCTGAATTTCTTGCAATAAACAAGTTACGAGATTTTATTTTACAAGGCATATTTTGATTGGAACGTATATTTGCTCTCCCTGATCCGTGCAGATAAAAGCCGTACAGAGAACTTTTGAAAGCAGGTCTTGAAGGGCGTGGAAAGGATTCTTAGAAATGAATGTTCCTTTTCTTTAGGATAATTTCCCACCAAGGTTCCCCGTATGATTCCTTGTTCCTATACAATGTATGTTATAACATGCAGTGAACCGTAAGGCTCCTTCAAAGAATACAATAAAGTTCCTACCAAACACTGCACGTTCAAAGCTAACTAAACCTTCCATTCTTGATTTTGTATTTCGTTGAATAGAGAGGATATTCCCTTGTAATTGTCATAAGCACTGTTTGATTTATTCGTTTGAGTAACCCATGACTACGTCACATTCGTGGATATCATAACGTGCGCGGTCCAGCTTAAATCACCAAAGTAGAGTTTGCCCATGAATCCCCTCTGACGTAACGAAAGGCGTGTTTTGAAAAATAGAGCTTTCAAACCTCTACTCAAAGGAGTTAGTAAGGGGCTTTTTTTGACTGAAGTGAAATTATAAATTTAAATTTCTCTTGTGTATGCAGTTATTTGAATTTTGAAGTTAGAATTTTGCCTTTTTTAAAAAACTTATTCGATTTGATTTGAGTAGAGATTAATCTAAATATAAATAGCTTAAAAATACTTTTTTATAATTGAAATCTGCCTTAAACGTCTCGGCAATAAATAAATAAAAAAGGACCTTTCCTTTTGCGGAGTTTTCCATTTTGATGTCATCCTCTTCACGCTGCTGTAGCGAATTAGAACTGTTACTTTCTGTCGATTTGCTTTGTTTATTTTATGGTATGCAGTGAAGCTGGCGATGACAATGAGGAAGCCAGACGTAACAGAAGAAAAAAAAAAACCGTTTACTTAGGGCAACATTTCTGGAAAAATTTTCAAATAAAAATAAAAATTTGTTTGGTTATTAATGTTAATCTAATTATATTTTTATTACTAAGAATAATTATATATTAGATAAAATTTGAATTAATTAAATTATTTAATTTCTTATACAACATTTATTTAAGATATATTATCAATAATATTTTTGAAACCTTTCTACTAGTTGGAAAAAGGTTTTGTATTGCTAGATCTCTTCACACTCCACCGCGTGTGTTAACAAGATTTCTAATTAGTGTTGTTATAAATTATCAATAAAATTTTAAATATATTTTAATTATTAAATCAAAATTTTATTCAAATTTATAAATTTGAAGATATTTTAAATTTGGTTATATTTATTAATTATTATTGAATTTATTAATTTATTAAAAAATTAAATAAATTATCAAATAAAGTTCAATTATTCATAATTTAATTAATTGAATATAGTATTAAATTAAATGGTTCATAATTTTTGTTAATAATTAATATATTAAATAACTAAATAATATATATTTAGATGATAGTAATCATATTATGAAAAAAGCATAAACAGAAAATAAAAATAAGTTTTTTCTGATTTTCACGAATTTTAAGAACCAAAAATTAAATAGATTTTTCTGCTAAATTTGAAAACAAAAAATAGATGAAAATAAACACATGCCTGTTGAATTGAAACACCTCAATGAGGTTGGCTTTTTAGTTCTACGATTATTTATTGAGCTTGTTCTACCAGAAAATTTTGTAAAAAATTTTGTTTTATTCACGTTGGAAGTCTCCTAGACATGTGAAACACCGCACAAGGTTGGGTCTAATATGCATGTATATCGAGAGTGTAGGTTGTTTCAGCCTGTACAGTTTGTGTTGAGAAAAAGATGCTTCCCTGAATGGAGAAGAAGTCCACTTTTAGAATATAACTACAACTCTGGCATGCCCAGTTGCACTTGCACATGATCATGACCCCACTTTCAATCAAAGGGCCTTTTCTTGAAGAAGAAGAGAATAAAAAACTTGCCACTACCTATCTTAAGCTTAAGCTTAATCTTAATCTCGATGCAAGCGCAAGTACCATTAGCTTCACATCTTGGTTATGGGGATGTATTGTCTGAATTAGGTCCAACCATTTTCATTTTCCTCTTCGTTTCCAGAAAAAGTTTTCCCAAAAGTTAAACCCTTATAATTTCTTATCTCGTTCTGCCACACCCTTGATATAATTTTCTTATGCTATGTTCTTGTTGCACATGGATGGATCTCCTCTTCAATAAGTAACACAAACTGTTGAATTGAGATCAAAGAGTGGAATCTAAGTATTTGCTCTAAATGAATGGCATGGTCTCGTATTCATAGCCTAACAGAAGAAGATATGAAGCATCTCGTTGTTCTAAATTCTAATGTTGCAGGCAAGAAAGCTGTCATAAACTTCTAGAGAAGGCCTCTGGCGTGGATGCTTCATGATGAGTTCACACCTTTGCTTTATTGCACACTAACTTTTTTTAATACAAACCAGGACTTTACCTTCTAAAATTAAGGAGAGCCATGTGCATCTGCCCAGCTCATTATTCCATACTTGTCTTCACAATGATTTGTGTTCGAGTTCAAGAGGCTCCACATGTCCTAAATGAACTTTGCAAAATATTCTTGAGGTGCATTTTCAGCTACTCAGGAATAACACCGTTCTACAATTTGCACAAGAAATGCCCAAAAGAAGCAGAAGAGGAACAAGCAAACAAATCCATCTTCCATTACAGGGGCCACACCTTGCATATTATTTATCAAAGCTCAATAAAGAGGAGTTGGAGGAGGAAAGCGTACTTCTATACGTAGATAGTTCAACTGGTTCTTACTATTCCTGTCAGAAATAATTAAAAGTTCGTTCCTATCACACCATGATGCTTTACGATAATCACGTTACTTAATAATACACTAATCAATGTTCATTAATTATCTGCAGGGTCCTGGAAAACAAGAACTAGACTACTAACTTCAAATCTTTCAATAACAATACCATAGGGGCTGCAAGTGGCAAATGAGCTTAATTTACAGGATACAGAGAATAAATATTTGAGGTGTTCGAAGGAGCACTTCACAACTGCAGAACAACTAGTGTTATTCGATGTACATTTTAACTGTCCTCAGCCAGACATACGTATCGAATCCCATTACTAAGTACACAACATCAAGTGAGAATAATCAAGTGAAGTTAAAATGGACACCGAAGTTAGGTGAGACATACACAAATATCCTAAGTGGCAGCAGTAGATATATCTTGAATTTTTCTAGCTGCAGATGGGACATTTAACCAATCCATTTTCGTTACACTCAGGGCATCTAATTTGCATCTCCTCGCCAACCATATCTGTGTAGATTTTACGACTGCCATTACAATCAGAGCATACTACAAAACGAAGGTTGCCACATCCAGTACAAGGGGAACTAGATAGGCTTAATGGGATACCTTCCAACAGCTTCTTCAGCTTTCCTTGCTCATGTAAGCTGACAACCTCATCAGCTCCTCCTATGTCTCTTCCCTTGATAAAAAGCCTTGGAGGAATCACTCTACCAGTCAATAATCTCCAGAGTTCATCCCTGAATTCAAGGTGTATCGAAACGTCCCTCTCAAAGAACCTCACCTTGAAACTTTCCAATAAAAATCTAATAGTATGACAATCCTCAAATGTCTTTCTTATGCTTCTCAAACTTGTTGAGTAAAAAATGACGGAGTCAGTTCCTCCAGGTGGACATTTCTCTTCAAAATCGGAAAGGGATGGGCATTCTTCACTTACCTCTGCTTCATTTATCGAGTAATACTCTGCAGTGATCTCTGCTGTTCCTAAACTCTCAGAATTATCAATGGCAGGCACTTTGTCGTTTGCCTCTAAGTAGGATGCAGTGTTCAACTCATCACAAACATGAAGTTCCAAGTCCAATTCTTCATCTTTTAAGTCTCTAATATGGTGAGATAAACTGGTATTTCCAGCAGCAACTTCATGAAGATTGCCTTTCTTGTGATCAACTTGTATGTAAAGTGATGGAAGATGCAGGTTCTGACTGGAAAACTTCTCTGTGATGTTCAGATTAGAAACCAGACCTTGTTTCAGTGTGTTTTTGCTGGGAGTGAACTTCAATTTCCTTAGAAGTCTCCCCTTCACTGATTTCATCTCTTACAATTTGCCTGCTAGCAGAATTGAAGGGAGTATGATCAAATGGATGAATTGAAGGAAAAGTTGGTTTGGTGAGTTGAATTGACCCGTGGAGAACAATAGGGTACATAAGGCTGAAGATGCTTCTCTCTTGGTTTGCAATGTTGAGAATAGAGAAACTGCAAAGGCTGCATGTTGTTGCTTTTAAAAGTTGCTAATTGATCACTGCACAGGCTGTGGGGGCAGGAAGGTGTCCCCGGAGTCCCTTTTCCACTGTAGTGGACCGAACCCTTTTATCTACAATTGGGACCTCGTTATGGTATGAAGAGCATGACCAAACGAAAGTTAGAAAGGGTGGTGCTCGCCCATTTGATTAAGACACCCTTCATTATGCCTTGTGACCTTAAAGTGGCTTATTTTGATTGGTTGCATAGAATTATCAACAAAAAACAACTCTACAAGGACCAGAATTGCACTCAAAGTAGACAAAGGTGTGCCCAAGCTCATGCTTCGATGGCATGGAAAAACAGCTTTGTACAATTTGAACTTTCCCTTACCTTTTCATTGTCTAACAAACGGATCTTCTAAGCAACCACCATATGTTGTACCACCTTTATAGCAGTTGTGCAGCCGCTAATCACTCAAATTAATTGAAAAGCCGATTCCAGGGCTTCAATAATTTAAAGCTAGTCATCTCCACAGTCTAGGAACTGAGAAACTTATAACGTTTACTTAAAAAATAATAATTACTAAACGAACTAGTCTCTGCTGAATATGTATTGGTTACAGTCACCATTCCCGCTCTGATGCTACTCTGTCCAGTGTACGAAAAATGATAATATAACAAGGTAGCGCTGTTATCAACGATCATTCACATTGAAACTATTTTCAGAGAAACCTTAAACACTGCAGGTTGTGAGATAGTCACATCATCACAAAATTTCTTCCATAATGAAACGAAATCCACATTCCAGCCTACTTTTTCTCCGTAGTAATTGCATTTGAACTGTAATGCAATCCAACCGAAATTAAGTCAATGTACTTTTACCATGTAACTACTTTCCATTTTGCCATTTGATCATTTTATGGTCTCTTTTACAATATTCCGTCCGTTTTGCCTCCAAGGAGAGTGGCTTACTTCCGAATTCAGCTCTATTAGAACAGCATTACCATAAACAAACAAAACGCTGAAAACAACTGTGCAAACATAAGAACCATAATATCTAAACACAGAACAAGATTGACATTCGTCGATCGTCATTCCTCAATGAAGTAGGTAAGGTCCTTTTATGAAGAAGTATCTCTTTTAGATTACAACATACATGCACAATAAAGAAGTTGAAGTAGCTGGAAGGTACAAGCTAATGTAGAAAGCTTCAAAGCACTCAACTATCGGCAACAGATGATGCGAATCCAATGTCAAAGTCAAAGGAAATGCAAGTTAATTGGTGTTTGTCCCCATCAAACATCTTCATTGTGAGAGCGTATGAACCCTGCAGATTACAGTGATTGTCAAAAGCGTAAATTGACACAAGATAAGTGCAAAACGGTTTTATTTTGCTCAAAGAACAAATATCAGCACATGCCATCCATGAGAAGTTACATGAAAATGCCTAGAGAAAACAAGTAGTGACAACATAGAATATGCTAAAAAACCTGATTGAAGTATACTTTGGACCTAAGTAGATGTATTCCAAATCCACCAATAGGCAATTATTGTGACATTATTAACATATAGATAGACTGACACATAAAAGTTGTCAGTAAAACTTGCAGTACTGTTTCATCATTCCTTCTTCCTCTCCCTTATGCCTTCTGCATTTCATAACGACTAAATTTATAAAGGGAAAGGTCTGGGGACATGTCTTAGAAATATTAGAAAAGCGGCCAAACAGTGTGTCAGGAAAATATTTCATCATTCTAAAAAATTAAGAGCCCAACTTCAATAAAGGGTTAAGAACAGGTTATCATAATAAAACTGGCAAAGTGCCTCAGAAATTTTATGGCCATTGATTAGTGAGTAACTCAGAAAGATGACAAGTGTTGAGAACAAAATACAAGAATACACACAGTGCAATCATGATCAATCAGTAATTTGTCAAATCTGTTTACTGCAAACGAAAAGACGCTTCTACATTTGGTCATAATTTTCGTTTTCAATGACAATGGCACTTCCACTGCTTATAAACCAAAGAAAATTCTGTCATTCTGCAAGAAGTTAAGATACATGCCAATGTTGAAAGACAGCATTTATATTATCTTTTAAAGAAAACTGAAAGAAAGTAATTGTAAAGGAATACTTGAACAATTCACAACTTGAAATATGAAAGTCACAACCCTATCTCAAGTAAGCATTTCACTTAATTTAACGGCCAACATATTAAAATGTCCTCTAGCATAACATACACAGCATCTTTACAAAGTTTATCGCTTAGAATTGCCAGGCAATACCAAGGCTCAACAAAGTCTAGAATCGAAATTCCCCACAGAAATTAATCAATTTTTTTCTTTTTTGCATGATGCTCTCATAAGCAAGTAAATCATTTGTGGGCTAATTATAGGTGTCTGGAAGATTTTAGTTATATTTTAAAAGATGTATGATTGGCTCAATGAAGCTCTTCTAGAGCCCTCAGTTT
This sequence comes from Erythroxylum reticulatum, assembly GCA_025504915.1. Taxonomy (NCBI): domain Eukaryota; kingdom Viridiplantae; phylum Streptophyta; class Magnoliopsida; order Malpighiales; family Erythroxylaceae; genus Erythroxylum; species Erythroxylum reticulatum. The sequence goes on from JANSVA010000005.1 coordinate 40,759,741, forward strand.
GTAAGCATCCAATAGAAGCAACATTTATAAAATTGAACCAACCCCATGTAAGTCGTCAACAGAAATCTAAAATCTGACAATACGTTGCATAGCCAACAACTCAAGCAAAGTAAGTCATATTTCACCAATCAGAATTTCCCAACAAGGTTCAATTCAATAATCCTGCGTCGGGGACTCAAGTTCAGCTTTATAATTAAGTATGCAAACTCTGTTTACTTACTGGTGGGGTGAATCCAGGTAAAACTTGAGAGTGAGCCACAACGAAGTCGCCAGTGGTAACAGGACATGATGTCTCATCACAGAGGTTATGGGTCTCGGTATGGATGTGCCACCCGAAGTATGCAACCTCAATCTGCAGTTTTCCTCCAGAGATTGATTTACCTAGTCAAGGAACATCAAAATCCCACTATTTTCAAGCCCACACTCGTATATTCAGTTTCAATAACAAAAGAAAGACCTTAGAAAGGAAAAAAAAATCTAAACTGTATATGATTTATTCATACCGGTGTTGGCGGAGATGCTGAAGGTTGCCGGCTCGCCTCTGGCTATCGGGTAGGGCGTTATCTCCACTCCGTTAACCTTCACGTCGTATTCTGCTTTCTTATCTAAATCAACCCATTGGTCAATAGAAAAAGGTCAAAATTGAAACAAACATAAGACACAAAACGAAAAGAACAAGCTTTCAAATGATGGCAAGGAATCGAAGAGACGGACCACAGTACTTTATATCAACGGCAACGATGAACGGCGCAATCAAAAGAAAAGCCAGAAGCAGAGGAGCAAGCAGCTGACAGCGAATCGTGGCCATTGACTACAAAACTGATCTAGGGTTTGAAGATGATAATTATAGAGAGATCGGATTGAGAGGCTTGGGAGTAGAGATGACGGTTTATATTAAGAATAGAGTTCGAGGAGGAGGTCAAGTTTATCGGTGGCTTTTGTCTTGATCGTACAACAAAAAGCGATTGTCTTGATTACGCGGGTGATTACATAGGATTTGACGACTGTGATTCGTCTGACAGCGTGGGAGTGGGTGCATGCTATCGGGGCCAGCGTGGACGGGACGAAACAAGGAATGGCAGTTGCAGGGAACGTTAGCTGGCGAAAGCGTTGAATTGTTATTATCTTTTTAATTAATGGCTAATTAATTATTAAAAAACTAATATTTTTAAAAATTTTATAATATTAATTAGAGTTATTAAAAATAATAGCAAAAATATTTTAAATTTTAGTTTATTTCAAAATTTTATTGTTGACATTAACAGACTCATTCGATACGTGACCTATTAATATGAAACAATAAAAAACCTTAAGATTCTCCATCTCTAACACAAACCTTGTTTTGCTTTGTGTTGCCATCTCCCAGTGAGTCGCGTTGTGTTACTAATTTCATCTGATGTGTTTCCATTCACCAATTGCTAGTCTTTTGCTTTGTGTCGCCAGTCGCTAATTTATGCTCCAATCATCAATTGCCATCTCATCGTTGTCTTCAACTTTATGTTATCGTTGGCATCTCATCATCTTCTTCTTAGTCATGTGTCGACTCTTTATTTTCTTCTACCATCTGCAAGGGAAGTAGACTCTTAATTCAAAACAAAATGTTCATTGAAATTGGCGCAATGTATGTGTGATACAATGTTGGCAATTGTAGTTGCTTAAAAATAAACTAGTTAATAAAATACACACCTTTTTTTTAAAGTTCAATGAAAATTGTATTAACTAAATTAAAAACTATACAAAGCTACAAAACAAAAGTCCAAAAGAACCTAATTACAAGGACAAAATGCTAGTACAAAAGGGAACAAAAACTACAACTAAATTACAATCCCCAATGAGCTTTCATGTTATCAGATAAGCAGTTATTTACGTCTTTGGCTAGAACAAGACTAAATATCTCATTGAAGATGGATTTACAAGCTGATAAGAATTAGTGTGCACCTTCTTGTAAATTCTTCTATTTCACTCCCTCCATATATTATAGATTGTAACAATGAAAGTTGCTTTAAAGATCAAGCTATCCTTCGTTCACACTCAAAATTTTATTAATACTTTACACTCTACATTTCGTTGGACCTTACAAAGCTCTCATACCTTTTTTTCAATCCCTTTGCTTTTTGAGTTTTTGTACAATACATGCAATGGCCAAATGACCATATTTATAAAGAAGCAAAGTTGATAATAATTGACTATAATGTCAGCTTCAATTAAACTATCCAAAGGAGTTCAAAGACAATTTGGCTTAGTATTTTAACCAAATCAAATACAACACTTTACAACTCATAATCTAGAAACATGTATTTAAACCAAGTTTAGTTTCTAACATCCTCCCTTAAACTTGATGTAATCATCCTGAGTATGTTCTTCAACTTGTAAAATAGCTCAGTTTTAAAGGGCTTCGTGAAAATATCTACTATTCGATCTTAAAGTGCACATACTCAACTATAATTTCTTTATCTTTAACCAAATTTCAAATGTAGTGATGTTTAATGTCAATATGCTTACATCGACCATAAAATGCTGGAATCTTTGTTAAAGATGATTGCTGATTTATTATCGTAGTAGATTGTTATTGGATCATCTTGTTGGTGTTGTAATTTGCTAAGCATCATCCATAGCCAAATTGCTTAAGTATAACAATTTGTTGTTGCTATATACTTTGCTTCTATAGTTGAAAAAGCAACTACTTGTTTCTTTGAAGAACAGGAAAATGCTCTAAAACTAAGATAAAAGACATAATCGAAAGTGTTCTTCTCTTTTCAACGTCATCATCCCAATCACTATCTGTAAACCCAACTAGTCGTATATTTTTATTGTTTGAATAAAATATGCCATAATCAATTGTACCTTAAATATATCTTAAAATTCATTTTGCAGCTTGCCAATGAGATTGTGGCGGTGAATCCATAAATCTGCTCATAATTCCCACTCTATAGTTAGCCTAGTTACAATTAGGTACCTTAGACTTCCAATAAGTCTTCTAAAGTTTGTTGCATCAACCAAATCACCATTGTCATCTTTCACAAGCTTTAACTTTTCTTCAACTAGTTTTAAAATAGGCTTACACACATCCATTTTGAATTTCTTTAAAATATCTTTTACATATTTCCGTTGTGAAATAAATATGTCTTTATTTTTTGTTTTATCTTGATTCCAAGAAAGTAGGACATTAATCCCATATCTGTCATCTCAAAGTAAGTGACCACATCCTTCTTAAATTCTGACAACAATCTTGAATTATTACTAGTAAAGATCAAATAATCTATTTAGAAACAAACTATAACAATGTTTCCTTCCTTATTGATCTTGATATACAAAATATGTTCTTATGGACACTTATGAAAATCATGTTCAATAAAATAATTATCAATACGAGTATACCATGCCCTTGGTGCTTGTTTAAGACCATAGAATGCCTTCTTTAACTGATAAGCCTTATCTTCTTCTCCTTGCTTTACATATCCTACTAGTTACTTAATGTATACTTCTTCTTCAAGTACACCATTCAAAAAAGTTGATTTGACATCCATTTGATAAATATTCTAGTTACTTTAAGCGGTAAGTGAAATGATTAAATGTATAGTATCTGATCTGGCAATAGGTACAAATACTTTAGAATAATCAATACATGACTCTTTCTTGTATCTTTTTGCAACTAATATTGCTTTAAAGCGTTTCTCTATTGGGCTTGTACTTTATCTTGTATACTCATTTGACACCAATAGGCTTCTCTCCTTTTGGTAAAGTGGTTAACTCCCATGTTTTATTCTTTTTTATGGCATATATTTTTTCATCCTTTAGTTTAATCCAACGACCATCATTCACTGCTTCCTCGATCATTACTAGATCACATTTTGCAAATAAAGCATAATGGGCTACAATTTCATCATCATTGTCATCATCACCTACTTAATAATATTTCAAATTAGTGGGTGGGTGGCATTCTCATTGTGAGCGCCTAAGTGAAGGTGAAGGAGGAGGAGATGACACTTTGGGATCAATATGAGTTGGCTGTTTAGGAATTGATGGTGAAGATGACTCTTCAATTTGGTTAGTCATTTCCAATTCATTGTTTATGAACACCAGAACTGGCAATGATTTCTTTTCTTTTTCTAACTAATCCCATACTCCATCTTCTTTAAAACTAACATCTCGACTAATGATCACTTTTTGAGTCTTTGGATTATAAAGCTTGTAACCTTTTGTTTACATGCTGTAACTAAGAAATATACAATTTTCTGTCTTATCATCTAGCTTCATTCTTAACTCATCAAGCATATGTGAATATGCTATGTAACTAAACACCCTCATATGACTAAGGTTAGGCTTTCATCCACTTCATGCTTCTTATGGAGTTTTATCACAAATACTTTTAACATAACACCTATTAAAAATATATACTGTACAAGCCATAACCTCTGCCCCGAAACTTTTAGGTAACTTATTATAAAATAATATGCTTTTCACCATATCCATGATAATTCTGTTTTTCCTTTTTGCCATGTCTAATTAGTCGTTTCTAATTTACTGTTTATGAATATGGGTACTGACAATGATTTCTTTTCTTTTTATGACTCGTCCCATACTCCATCTTCTTAAAAAGTAACATATTGACTAATGATCACTTTTTGAGTCTTTGGATTAGAAAGCTTATATCCTTTTGTTTCCATGCTGTAACAAAGAAATATACATTTTTCTACCTTGTCATCTAGCTTTTTTCTTAACTCATCAGGCATGCGTGAATGTATTATGCAACTAAACACCTCATATGACTAAGGTTATGCTTTCGTCTACTCCATGCTTCTTGTAGAGTTTTATCACAAACACTTTTAATAAGACATCTATTCAAAATATATATTACACAAGCCACGACCTCTACCTATAAACTTTTAGGTAACTTCTTACATAATAGCACGCTTCTCACCATATCATGATAATTTTGTTTTTCCCTTTTTCCATGTTTGATTAGTCATTTCCAATTTATTGTTTATGAACACCAGTACTGACTATTTTTATGACTAGTCTCATACTTCATCTTTTTCAAAAGTAACATCTCAACTAATGATCACTTTTTGAGTCTTTATATTATAAAGCTTATAACCTTTTGTTTCTATGTTGTTACAAAAAATATGCATTTTTTGGCCTTGTCACCTAGCTTCTTTCTCAACTCATCAAGCATATGTGAATATGCTATACAACCAAACACCCTTATATGACTAAGGTTAGGCTTTTGTCCATTCCATGCTTCTTGTGGAGTTTTATCACAAACACTTTTAATAGGACACTTATTCAAAATACATACCTCACAAACCAAGGCGTCTACCTAGAAACTTTTAGGTAACTTCTTACAAAATAACATACTTCTCACCATATCCATAATAATTCTATTCTTCCTTTCTGTCACTTCATTTGTTTGAGGAGTGTACTTAGCTGTTAACTGATGCTTAATTCTAAGTTGAGGAGTGTACCTAGCTATTAACTGATGCTTAATTCCAGGCTTTCTTAAGAAATCATCACAAAAAATATTATGTGCCTCTATCCATTCTCAAAGTTTTGATAGAATAACTACTTTGTTTTTCAATATACTTTACAAAATTCTTAAGTACTTCACATGCGTCAGATTTATGCTTCAAAAAATAAACCCATGTCTTTCTATTATAATCATCAGTAAATGTAACAAAGTATTTATTAACTTCATTTGATGGAACCTCCAAGTAACATAGAGTTGAATGCACGAGCTATAGTGGACGTTTGGCTCTCCATGCCTACTTTGTAGGAAATGGATCTCTATATTTTTCTCCCATTACATATGACTCACAAATCTGGTCAAGAACTTTGGCAAGCATGAAACCCACTTTTATTTGCAAGAAACTTAATGTTGCTAAAATTCAAATGCCCAAGTCGCATATTCCATAGCCAATTATCATTGATAGTCATAGTATAGTATTACAACAAGAAGTATTATCGTAATTAAGATATGTTGGAAATAGATGACTGGATGTCATTTTCATCTTTAGAATCATGCCTTTTCTTATAAGACTCACGGTGCATCCATCTTTATTGAAATATAAATCATAACCCTTTCCTAATAGTTGTCCAAAGCTTAAAAGATTCTGGAAAAGATTAGGAGCATAATACACAAAAGAAAACTAAATCCCAATATTATAAGATTAAATGGGAAGTTATTATGATGCTATGAAGATCTATAGAAGGTCACCATATAAAGTTATGGTTTTTTATGGATATGAGTTAAAATGGGTGGACAAATAAGGCAATTCATTATTTAAATAGAAATTGATGAATAATCCAAAAAAACCAATCTTTAAGAGGTTTTGTATGGAGTTAGTGAACTAAAGAATGATTTTCTTGGTGGTTGTAGGAAAATAATTGGACCAAATGGATGTTTTTTGAAGACATTCTTTAGAGATGATTTATTAGTTGCAATTCGTTATGACGGAAAATAATATGTTTCCTATATTTTAGGTTGTAGTTAAATAAAGAGAATTACCAATATTTACAAAATTTTTTGGTCTTATTGATGAAGATGCAAACATTAGTGGGAATGAATGGATTTTTGTAAGCGATCAATAATAGACGATCTCTACTTTTGTAAGGGATCAATAATAGGTGATCTCTAAGTATTCATACTATTTATATTTCTTTCTATTTGTTCTTTGAATTATTTAACTCACATTACTTTCTTTCTTTCGTTATTATGATTTAGCATATGCATTAAAGAATCTTTCTTTAAAAGCTAAGCATTACAAATGTGCCCAATATGTTTATGTAAATTGATTTAGTTTGTATAAATGTCATACATATAGGAATTTATTTTAGCAAGCAGTAGTTGCACAACAGAGGTAGAATTTAGTGAGATAATGAAGAAATTGAAAATTTTATTAAAGAAGACTTATGATGACTTCAAAGTAAGAAACCTGAGACTTTTGTGAAGGTATGCTTTAGCATATGAATAAAGTGTAAAATTTTACAACAAAATAGCAAAGACATTTAATAGATTCGTTTATGAAGCCTTAAAGACTTGTATTAATGAAAAGAGGGGTATTATACTCAAATATACTAATTATATATGCCCAAAGGTGTGGCAAGTAACACATTGTATTACAAATGCTAATGAAAATTTTAAGTTTGAAGTCACATATTTTGCAAACAAGTTCATTATTGATTTATAAGCAAGAAGTTACTAATATAGACTATTGGATTTAACAAGGACCCCATGAGAGTATATAGGAGCTTGTATATCATATCAGAGGGAGGATATCGGTGCTATTGTGAGCAAATACTATAAGTATGAACATTATTTGATGAGTTATCAATATGTTATAAAATCTATTAGTGGTCCAAAATTTTCACCACATATTAAAACCCTCTAGTTCATCTTATCTCTTTTGATTAAGAATATGCTTGGAAGGCCTAAAAAGGCTAGAAGAAGGGATAAAGATAAAGGACTATGAAATCTAAAAAAAATTAGGCAACGTATTAGTTGTTATAAGATAATAACATTGTTATGAAGTTGTTCATAATAAAAGAGAATGCAAAAATAAAAATCAATCTTTGAGACAACATAAAATTGTTAAGACAAATGTATACCTATTTTTATTTGCACTCATTTCAATTGTTTTTTAAATGTTCAATTGTTTATTACTTAATGTATATGTATAATGCAATGAAATGAGGAAGGCCACTAAAAAAAGTACCTATATACAATATTAGTCGTTGTCCAATTAAAAGACTTAGACAATCAAGACCTACAAGGTCAAATATTGTATTATCTATTTTAAGAAGGAAAAAGAGGGTGGTTAGTGAATATTCACCTTTATTTCCTAATGTGCATCAAATTATTTAAAAAGATCACCGTTTATATTTTTACTTATAACTAGAGGATATGGAGGAATATTTAGAGAAGTTAGTGGGAATATTTTATGATTACATTTTTTTGCATTTATAATTATATCATAAGTGCTAACATCATACATTGTATTGATGATTTATCAATACATGGGTTAAAGTTAATTTTAGGAACTCGAATCTCTAAGGAACATTGCAAATACAAGTCAAGATTCTCAAAATATGACTGCTAATATAAAAGCACAAAGGACAACTCAAATGTTATAGGAGAGTTCCTAAAGCAATGATAGGTTTAAGAGTTCCTAAAGCAATGATAGGTTTACATACCTAGTTAGTGATCTAACATAAGCTAAACCTCTTTGGTTTATATATGTGAAACCATATAATACATGAAAGCTGAAAAAGAGTAGAAGTTTAGAAGTTCAAAATTTTTATTTATAAAAGAAAAATGTACTACTTTTTTCTCTCTCCCACTTTTTTTGTATCCATATGACCCAATATATCTGACAAGTCGCACTATATGTCAATCCAAATGAAATCATCAAACATATTTGAGTTATAGTATTTGAATAAAATAAAGTAAATGTAATAAATGAAATTCAAATTAATTAATAGATTATTAGATTATATTTCACGCATATACCTTTAAGAAATTTCAAATTTATAATTTAGGGTTAAACATTTAGCGTTTAGTTCCACACCTTACAATATTGTGGGGGCTAAAGAAAATCCTCCAAAGAATCCAAGGAGGGCATCAAAGAAAATAATGCATATTCTAAGGAACAATGTCAATATTGCAATTATAAGATGATGAAGATGTGCTTAACAGAAACATTCCTGCTAGCAGATTTTCCTTGATCTATAGATTTGGTTTCTTTTGTTTCTTTCAAATAATGTTAATATTTCTTGCGCAAAAAAGCCATAAAGTTTGGTGATGATCATCTTGTTGTTTCTTTATTTAAGTAAACCCAGTGACATTACGAGCTTAATTACAATAAGTTTGTACTACATTAATTAATTAGTTGAATATTATTTAAGAAGGTTCCTTGATTCAAAGATGGTTATTTTTTTTAAATCGCCAAAGTTTATATGTTTGTTTCGATGTATATGCAACGTCTAGCGTTGGGTCTAAGGTGAAGAAAGAATTGATTCTACCATGCAATGCGACTGGAAGCATCCTAGTAAGTACCCCATATTTATGCAATTTCTTCAACTTAAAGATTCTATTTGAGATCTTTTTATTTTGCAGCTTTCTTATATAGAGCTCGATATCATATCTCTAAACAATCTTATAAATTTTTCTTAACAATTTCTGATGAATTCTTCACTAAGAAAGAATAGAATGTCAGTGTAGATTAACATCTGAGGTATCAACTGCTTAAATATTTTGAGCGTTGCATGTTGACATAATAAGGATATTACTTTAAATTTGAAGGACATAATTATTCATTAAATATGATTATTGGGAATACAAAATATTATTTGTACTTATTTTTCAGATGAACTCTTGATTGTAAAAAAATTATTTTTAATTGAACTTTGTAAAAATAAAAACTCTTTATGATTGTGAGAATAATATTTGCTTATTAATAAAGGAAATTTGTTTTGTAGAAAAATTAGGAAGGATATAATTAATAACAATTCTTAATTTTTCTCTAACTTGTTCTATTTGATTGATGACATAAAATACTTGTTATGCCCATAAAAATGATATAGGCGTTGAGTGCCCAGCCCTATTTTAAGACTTTCGATAATCATAGACAACGGATAATTAAGATCACAGTGGATAGACATTAGCTCTTAAAAATAAAAATCATATGAGAGGATCATCTAAAGATATTGAAGATCTTTGTGTATATACATGTATCATTCTTAGATAAATGTAATCTCTTATCTTGTTATTTGTGATGTAGATAAATCCTATCAAATAGAGTCATATTTAAATGGAGATGTCATCTGATTATGATAAGATCTGATCTAGTTAGTTGACTTTAATTAGGATTCTGACTTAGCTATTAAATCAAATGTGACTATAAATAGCTCATTTGAGTCTTGCTCCACACACGAGATAAAGAATGAGACCAAAACATCCAAAAGTGAGAAAAAAAATAAAGAGAGGGCAAAGAGGGTTGTATTTTCATCCTTATTTGATTGTTTTTGGAATTGGTTTAAGTGATTGTTAATTGTGATATCAACTTTAGTTTCAATCCTGAAACTTTGTGAGACATATTATTATTGTGTGAGATAAGAGATCAAGTTTTTCTACAAATCCTTATTGAGTTTAGTGGATTTATTTGTCAGCTTTTTCTATAGTTTTCCCTTTACACTTAAGGGTTTTCACATTAAATCTTAGTATTTGTTTCATCATTTAGTTTCTTCTCATATTGTTTCTGCTACTGTAACAAAGAGAGTTCTTTCTTACTGTTAATATTTGGTTGATTGCTTAGAGAGTTGTATGTTTGTCTTTTAAGAAGTTGTATCAAAGTCATCATAATAGAAGGTAGAAATAGCTTTATAATCAAGTTAATGTTATCAAATTACTCGATATGGAGGCCTATAATGGAGAACCTTATGTATTGTGTGGATATCTTTGATCCTATTAATGTAGACAGAGTTGTAAAGGATGATGTTCTTTTAAAACATGAAAAGATGTCAGATAGAGAATAGGAAAAGATAAAGCAAAAAACTCTAGGCTCTATTAGACAATGGATTGATATCATTATATTCAACAATATGTCTTAAGAAACAGATCCTTTTGAGCTATAGAAGAAGCTAAAAGGTCTGTATAAAAGGAAGACTACTCATAACAAGGCCTCTCTGATTAAGAGGCTTGTGAATTTGAAGTTGAATACTGAAAAATCAGTTTTAGAGCATCTAAGTGATTTACAAGAAATAATCAACAAACTTATAACCATGAAGATCATTCTTAATGATGAGCTTTAAGCTATGTTCCTATTAATTTCATTACCGGATATTTAGGAATGCTAGTGGTGACAATTACAACTCAACTCTTGAAGTTATGCTCTTGTTAGAAGTAATCAAAGATAGTATATTTAATGACGAAATTAGAAGAAAGGAGATCAGAACTGAAAACGTGCAGGTTTTCGTATAAAGTATGGGAAGGAACAAGAGTAGGGGTCCTAATGGTACTAGCAAGTTTAAAAATAGTTCATGTCTAAAGGAGATAAAGGCGTGAAGACATGTCACTATTACGATAAGCTAGGACACATTAAAAGGTTCTGCTATGAGTGGAAGAGGGATAAAAAAAAACTCATCGAAATGATGATGATGATAAGAGTATAATTGCAAGTACTTTAAGCACAGATGATGGGGTGTCCTTAGTTTGTATAACTAGTGACTGCTTCAATGTCAGTAATGTTGGTTTTGAATGGTTGATCGAAACAGGAGCATTATATCATTGTGTTTCAAAGAAGGAGTACTTCTCAAGCTACAAGAGTGGAGATTTCGAGAGTGTAAATGTGGGAAATCAAAGTTTCACTAAAATTATCGATATAGGTGATATTCAAGTTTAGAAAAACATCAATGTTTACTGACCTCGAGAGATGTACCATATAACCCCAATCTAAATCTGAATCTGTTATTAGTGAATGTGTTAGATTAGAAGGATTTAAGCACATTTTCGAGGATAGGAAGTGGAAACTATATAAAGATGCAATGACGGTTGCTCAAGGAGAGTTATATTGCCTGTTGTACAAAACAAACTTAAAGGTTTGTGGTGGTGAAGAAGTATACACAGCCGAAGAAGAAACTTCACCAAATTTGTGGCATCAACGATTGGGACATATGGGTAAGAAGGGATTAATATTATTGGTTGGAAAATCCCTTATCCTAGTTAAAAACTGACACCCATTTAATCCTTGCGATCATTATTTGGCTAGAAAGTAGCATAGAATCTCTTTCAAGAGAAGATCTCCAAGGAAGTCAAAGTTATTGGAGTTGGTGTATTCAGATGTTTGTGTTCCTATTGAGGAGGAGTTACTAAGAGGTAACTTATATTTTATTACATTCATTGATGATGCTTTGAGGAAGACTTGCATGTACACATTGAACTTTAAGAGTCAAGTTTTAAAAACTTTCAAAAAGTTTCATGTTATGGTAAAAAGGGGAGCTAAGAGGAAGCTGAAGTTCCTGTGAAAAGACAATGGGGGGAGTATACTTCTAAAGTGTTTAAGGAATTATGTACATCACATGACATCAGATATGAAAAAATCAAACCAGGGACTCCACAACATAATGAAGTTACTGAAAGGATGAATAGAACTATTATGGAGAAGATTCGTTGTATGCTCAAAATATCTATATTGTCAAAGATGTTTTAGGAAGAAGCAATCTGAACAATCGTTTACTTGATAAATCGAGCTCCCTCAGTTTTGTTAGATTTTGAGATTCTCGAGACAACGTTGACTAGCAAGGATCCCACATATCATCATTTGAGAGTTTTTTGGCTGCAAGATATTTAGATACGTACCTAAGCATCAAAGAAAGAAAATCGACTCAAAGTCGATACCTTGCATATTTGTTGGATATGGTGATGATCAATTTAGCTTCAGGCTTTTTAACTAGAGAAGCAAATGGTGGTTAGGTGCCAAAATGTGGTGTTTCAGGAGTACGAGAGAGTTGGTGATCTTCTAAATGGAGATAAATCATCACACTGCAGCTCATTAGATGGCATAATTAACTCTTCACCAATTTCTTTGACTATTAAGTAGTCTATAGATGAAGTGTGTGACCAAGTACACATTGGTGGTGATCAGATACAATTTGATAGTGATGAGCTATATAAACCACATCCGGACAGTACCAGAGATGAATTCATTGAGGATAATGAGTTGGGGGGAGCAATGAGATACAACAACTAATGAAGCACAACTTCAAAGGTCGATAAGGGAGAAAATACCTTCTAGAAGGTATCTAAATCCTGAGTATCTATTACTTATTGTTGAAAAGAAGCCTGAGAATGTGCAAGAGGTTGCATTTTGTGAAAACTTCAGATATCATTGGTTAAGGTTCATGATATAAGAAAAACAATTAATGTCGAAGAAGGTTCATACAGATTTGAATGGTGTTAATATACTGACTAAAGTGGTTCCTGGAAATAATACCAGCTTTGTTATAAGCTTGTTGGATGTATCTCAAGTAGATGATGAAGAACAATATGACTTCCCCATATTTGAGTTGGCAGGGGAGATTGTTAAATTTCTAGATCTATTTTGAGACTTTCGGTGATCGTAGACGGTGGATAAGATCATAGTAGATAGATATCAACTCTAAAAGATAAATATCATGTGGAAAGAATATGAAGATAGTGAAGATCTTCGTAGATATGGATATATCATCCCTAAATATATCTAACGTATTATCTTGTTAGATGTGATGTGATAAATCATATTAGATAGAGTCCTGTTTAAATGGAGATGTCATCTTATTAGATAATATGATATAATCTGATTAGAATAAGATGTGATTTAGCTAGTTGAGTTCAGTTAGAAATCTAACTCAGCTATCAAACCAAAGGTACCAATAAATAGCTCATTTGAGCCTTGCTCCACCAATGAGATAGAGAATGCGGCCAAGATGTCCAAAAGTGAGAAAAAATAGAGAGAGGCAAAGATGGTTGTGTTCTCATCCTTGTTTAATTATTTTTAGGATCGGTTTGAGTGATTATTAATTATGATATCAACTTTAGCTTCAATCGTGGAACTTTGTGAGCAAGGTTTAAGATACCATTTCGTACCGGCCAGTACATACCATACCAGACCAAAACTGGTACAAAATGGAGGTTCAATTGTACAGAGTTTAAATACCAGTCGGTACCCACCGATATTCAAAATATCGACCAAATATTAACCGGTACCAAAAATTTTAAAAAATAGGAGGACTTTTTAAAAACTTTTCAAAAATTTTTAAACTCTCCCCCCTCCCTCCCGCCGACCTCTCCTTCCCCCATCTTTTTTCAAAGTTTTTTAATTAGTTATTTTGTTTACTTCAACTTTTATAATTATTGTGAATTTTTAATTTTTGTTTTAAAATAAACATAAATATTTTTATTATTAATAATAATTATAAATTAAATAAAACTTAAAAATAAAATATTTTATTTAAATTTGTTTAAATATTTTATATAATATTTATTAACAAAGTATTAATAAAAATATTTATTTTTTAAAGTAAATAATTTAAAAATTATTATTTATAAACTAATATTTATTTTATATATTTTTAATTATTAAATCAAAATTTATTTG
>JANSVA010000005.1:40783932-40799886 GCA_025504915.1 Erythroxylum reticulatum
AAAATACAAAATTTTGATAAAAATACAAAATTTTGAATTATTTTCTTTATTTTACAATAAATTTTTATATTTAGATAATTATTATATATAGATACATATTATATATAGATCATTATTATATATAGAAATAATTAGAATATAATAAAGATATATATAAACTAAAATGGATAAGATATAAAAAAGCTACATTAAATAAACTACAACTGTACAATATGACAATGAACTATTTTGTAATTTTTAAAAATTTAGGGACTATTTTATAAATTTAAAAAATTACTCGAAATAATACCCGGTATTAATCGGTATCAGTACAGTACTGTACCAAAACCTTATCAGGTACCAAGTCCGGTACGGTATTCATAATATTGCTTTAAATACTTATTGATGCTTTCCTCAAATACAATTCATATAAGTATGTTATATTTATTTAAAACTTTTGTGATATCTATTCTAATAAACTTATATTTTAACTTCTTAAAGGGTGGTTTAGTTGGTTAAAGAACTTTTCTTGAGCTTACACGTTGAGACCTTTAATAGGACTAATTAGGACTCACACTTGCACTAGTTGAAGTAGATGCACTTTGTATTATAATTTATTAACAATTAGTTGGATTGAGCTTGTCATCAGACTCTAATGTTTCATTAAAGGGATAACCAATCCTAAAGTACTCAACCTTTTGTGTTGGACCTCGATTTTTTTTCAATTATTATCGATTTATTTATTTAATTATTTATTTATGATTTGTTTGATTATCAATTTATTTGATTATTTTTAGAATTTAGTCATTATTTTAGTAAGCATAAGTAGAAAGTGAAAATTTGGAATTAGAATGAAATGTTAGAATTAAATTAGAAGTGTAGTTAAGGTATTAGATTAATGGCGTAAGGTAAGTAGTCTTTAGATTAATTGAAGAAGGGTAAAATTGGAAGGACAACAAAGAATAGGGGTATTTTTGGAAGATTAGAATGGAATGTAATCTTGAATTTAGAAGAAGAAGAGAAGAGAAGAAAGAATTCATGGGAAGCTTAGAAGGAAGAAGAAAGAAGAAGAAAAAGAAGAGAAAATCGACTTGTTAGACGTAAGTCTTCGTCTTTCTTCTTGCTTTGTTACAAAAGGGATTAGAGAAATGGATTTGTGTAGGGTTTGTGTCGGAAACGAAGAAGATGAACCCATTTGTGATTTTCTTGAGTTTTGAGTTAGAGGAAACATAGAGTAATGTGATATTGTGGTATAAAAAGGTTGGGATGAAAGAAAGATGGGTTAATGATCAAAGATAGATTATGATTTGTTTATGGATAATATTAAGTTAAAATGGAGTAGAGAATGAAGTGTAAATGAAGTAGAAAGGGATGATTTTTGTATAAGATGTGTTAGGTGTAGATGTTGGATGTGAAAATTTTGGAAAATGGGATGAGAGTTGGAAATTTTGTAGGCTTTTAGGCAAGTTAGCCGCGGCGAAGTAAACTTTCCTACATAAACATATTTTGTTATTTTGACGATATCTTGTTCTGTAGTTATCCGAATGGAGTAATTTTTGATTTGAAATAAACTAGAGACGTAAGGCTACAATTTTTCTAAGCAATCAAGTTTTAATTTAGTCTCTAAAACTCTCAATTTGTGGATAAAAGTTGAGCACATAATACTATTTTAGCATAAGAACAATCCAAATATGTTTAGCGTATAACTTTTAGATTTCTAAACCAAATTGAATGATTTTAGTGTCATTAGAAACTTAAGACAATGAGGAACATTTTTTTAGAAGGAAGTGTTAAAAAATTTCTTCATTTACTAGATCAGAATGATCATGTAAAATTGACCCGAAGGTTTGAATTTTGAAAGGGTTATAGTTCAATTTTAGCATTTTTGATTATTGAAGCTTTATGATTTTATTGAATTTGTATTGAATGGGAAATTGGTTTGTTATAGGGAACCAAGCAAACCCTATCCAAGAATAAGAGCAAAGACAACATTGAACTTGGATTTTCAAGCGAAATTAGGTGGGTAATGTATTTATAGTTATTATGTGATTGGGCAAATTCTTGCCTATGTATGTGTATGTGCAAATTGCCTGAATTTAAATCATTGTGAATGTTTGAAAATGCATAATGAATTATGACTATGTTATACCTCGAAAAGGGCTATGACATTTTGTATAAATGAAAAGAAGAAAAAGTAAAAGAAGCATGAGAATATAAATTTGTGATTGATTGAATTGAGCATAAATTTGCTTGTGATTGGGCAAGAGAGGAACCCGTTTCGTTAGTCACGTGCACGTTGATCTATAGTCTTCTCCCGGCTGCCCGCTTGAGGCATACAAGATCCTGAGAATTGGACTCATTTTGTTTATGATGTAAACTTCGGTTTCTCCGTTTCGTTCCACGGAACTCTCGAGCCATTTGTTGTGTATTTCATCATTGATTTGTTAAATATGATTCATAATTGAATGCTATACTTTGATGGATAATTACATGACATGTTCTAGGTGATGACATCTTGTTAACTATGCGTTGTGAGTTTGAATTGTTGAGTATTGAATTGCTAGATATATATGTACATATGCTTGAATTTGTGGTCAATTGCCGATGGTTATAAATATATTAACTAACCATTGAGCTCTGTAACTCACCCCACTATTCTCTCCTCAGGTGTAGAACAAGAAGGTTAGCGATCTTTGCAAGGCATCAGAAACTCCAAGATAATTAGAGACCTTTGTATGAAGTTACTGACTATTTTGGATAGCTTTATGGGCATATCAACATTGAGCATCCTTTTGTATTTTGTTTTAAACTTTGATATATATGATGATATGTAAGTGAAGCTTATTCAAACTCTCTTGATTTAGTAATGAAATGAAGAATGGAAATTTCTTTTGAGTATCTCTAGATTTATCTTGTGGTTAAATTTGGATGGTTAGAATTAAATGTCTATGTGTTTAGAATATTGATATTGGTTGTTGAATGTATTTAAAATTTTGAGTTTGATGGTGGGTTTCTAAGTTTTGGAATTGATTATTTCGCCACGGCGAACCTCTCAAGAAGGGTGTTTTATGTTGAATTTTGTGACTTCACCGCGGCAAGGTCCAACTTTCGACGCGACAAAATTTTCCTGATGGTAGTTGGCTTTAATCTGGAAACTTCGCTGCGGCGAACTTCTCCCGAAAGGTCATGGAGATAACTCCATGGTTCCTCTACTACTGCCACGCTGAAATTTCTTTCAAGTTCAATGCTTTCCACTTTTCTTTTGCACTACCCTCACATGACCGTCATGAATCAAGCCTCGGGATTAGTATCGAGGCATGGGATCCAACATCGTTTGGTATTAAAGAGAATGTTGGACTCTAAACATGGGGCTCAACATTTTGAGATTTTTCAATTCAATACCCAAGTTTTTAAAATTTTCAATTGAGTACCTAACCTTTTAAAATCTTAATAATTCAATTCAAAATGTTAGTTTTTGCAAATGTGACTAACGGATGGACATCAACGTGACATTTAATAGATATGTCACATCATCAAAAATAACCTTTTGAACTGAATTGTTAAGGATGTAAAAGGTTGGTCACTTAATTTAAAAAATTTAAAAGTTTGGACACTAAATTGAAAAAAATTTAAAAGGTTAGACACTTTTGAATATGTTATCCTTCATTAAATTTATCACTTAAAACACATCATTAATAGACTACTATGTGATCTTGAGGTGGGCCTAATATGTAGTCTTGATAATAATTGTAAATTGTTATAATGAAAAAGGAAAGTTATACTTTTGGTAGATCTTATAAGTAAATTGACCAATAAGTAAGATCCATTAATACATTTGAAAAGTATTTACATTTTTAAAGCAATTCTTTTAGTCATTAAAAACTATTCTAATTATTTTATTTCTTATAAGGTATATTAATTGTTAGACAACTTTATCAATCAATTAAAAAATCTTTTAGCATCCTTTTCTTTCTTCTTTTATAATGCATTCCTTCTTTTCTTTAATATATCCAATAATTATTGGAATAGGAGAATGATATCACCTAATATAGTCCAATAAATTTTAAATTTAACAGTTTATTGGTGAATAAAAAGTATGGTTGACAATGATTTAGACTAGCTTGGTTTGAACCCAAAATATATAATAAGGCTTGAGTTTAGGCCTAGCTTAGATGAACCTTTAAAATTATACTCAAGTTTAAGATCGATCGAACTTCAAACTGACTTAAAAGATTGATCACATTAGGTTTAAGCTTTTAAGATCGAGTATGACTTGAACATATAATTTTAAAATTTATTATAGGAAAAATAATCACATATTCAAATTTTGTTAAATTACTTTATAATTTGATAGAATCAGAGCCAAATTAAAAGAAAATTGATGTTATTGATGGTCATTTGTTACAAGTTCTTATAAGCATAATCAAATGGCCTATAGATTTATAAAATAAAATACAATCATACACAAGTAGTAATTAATCAATATTCAATACAATGACATAATTATTCAAGCACCTTAAACTATCAAAAATATAGATCGTGACTCATTGGCTTCCAACAACTTAGCTATATATTGGGATTTTGGAGGATTAAAGCTCCCATACCTCTCAATCAAAATGAGTTTTAAAGCAATGTTTTAGGTTTATGAAAATATCCCATTGGTTTTCTTTGCAAGTATATAAAATTGTTATAAAAGTGTGAATCATTTGTTTATATTGTTCAAGACACCAAATTATACTTCTTCTATAGTTTAATTATTCTTAACATTATGCCATTAAACCATTTGAATAAATTTCAATTCAAAAGGTTCAAATAGAAATTTTACAAGAATTACCAAGGCAATTGTATTGACATTTTTAAAAATTTTAAATAAAGATCAAACAGAATATCGAATTAAATAGAGATATGACTAAATATATTTATTGATTTTCTTTACAAGTATATATAATTGTTGTAAATGTGTGAATCCTTTTTTATATTGATTGAGATACCAAATTATGATTCTTTTACAATCCTATTTGCATTCTTGAATGCATAACATCACACCACTTGAATGAATTTCAATTTAACAGGTTTAAATAAAGATATATAAGATGATTAAGGCAAGCGTAACTGATGTTTCTAAATGAATTAAATAGAGATGGGACTGAGTATCTAATAAAATTTTAATGGAGTTATACCCTATCTTATTAAAAAAAAGATATAGAAAAAATAAAGAAAGGAAATAAAGATGTCGTAACCATAAAATTAAGTTTAAAGTTCAATTTGTAAAATAAGAAAGGTGTTAAATACCTTATTTTATCCAACTATATGGTTACCTAAGTATAAAAAAGGGTTTAGCAAATTTAGGGATTTAGCAAGGGAAATTGTGTGTGAGTTAAAAAAAGATGGGCCGAATAATTAAAATGGTTGAATCTTAGGAGTTTGCGAACTGACCTAAAGCTTAAAATAAAATAATTAAAATGGTGTCTAGAGATTGAAATGAAATTTAAAATGTAACCAAATAGTTACGAATTTATGGATTGACCTAGGGCGTAAAAAAAGTAAAATGCCTAGATTGTTCCAATAATAACAATAACGACAATAGTCTAGTGATAATCTCGCAGATACATAGGGTCTGAGAAGGTCCAATAGTGTGTAACTATATCCCTAACTGGTAGAAAAGTTGTTTCTTATATACCTACATGAAAAAAAAATATAATATGCATATTCATATTAAAATAATAAGATAATACTAATTAAACATAAAATAAAAATAGATATAAAAGATAAAATAAAAATAAAAATAGAATAAATACATATAAATAAAAACTTAAAATAAGTAATAGCATAAATAATACAATAAACATATAATAGAGTAAATAATAAAAATAAAAGATAAAAAGTAAAAAAAATATATCAACAAAAAGACAAGTAAATAAATAAATTAAACAAGTCAATACAAGAAAATATGCAGACTAAAGAAGGAAATGTTTAGGATAAACAACTAAGCGGCAAGTACAATATATTACATGTTTAGGCTAAATATAAAATATAAGACTCAAAGGAAAATGTTTAAAAGACTTATGAGAATGAGAAGAACCTCTCTATATGAGATCTTTTATCCATATCCTAGTCTGCTAAAGTTTTCTATTGAGGGTCATGTCCTTGATAAGTTCCAGCATAATTATATCATTCTTGATCACCCCTCCCTCCAAATTCTTTTTAGGTCTTCCTTTTTTTCTTACACTAAATACAATTATTTTCGCATATTTTTATTAGAGTATTAGTGTCACCTCTTAACATGTTAGAACCACCTAGCCTAGACTATTTCATAAAACTTAAAATTAACATGGGCTTGATTTTTTATTTTTTATTTTTGGAAAGGAAAGCTAAAAAAAATCAAACTATAGAAAATAAATGAATATAATGCTAAATAATATAGCGATTGACTTATAAAATGAAAAAGCATTTGGATTTAAAATTATGATATTAAACTTAATAGGCTAAAAGGACTAAAAATAATATTTAAAACACTTATAAAGTGAACTAGGAAATGGCTTAAAAAAAGGTAAGTTTGGGTTAAAACTAATTGAGTCTAAAACTTTAAATATATCCTTTTAAAAAGAAAATAAGAATATGGAGGTAAATGTTTCAAGAAATGGTCTAGACCTTAAATTCTACTTTAGTTGGAATTTGTCATTTTACAATAATATTTTTAAAATCATTTTATTAATAAGGTTTACCCTTTTTTCTCTCTCCCTACTCGTACCATTTGTTAGGCCATTAATTCACATCAAACATTTAAATAACATATACTAAAAACAAGAAAGATAGGAAAGTAAGTTTTAATTTTATTTTTGAGGTTTGAGCCATATTAAGTGCTTAGGCACTAGATATAGGGTCCAATTAACTACAAATACATCATTTGGTCTAAGCTCTTGCGAATCAAGCGCCAATTTAGATTTCAATTTATTTTAAAAATATGATCCTAATTAAAGTAGGCCTAAAGAAAATAAAATAAACAAATCGTACAATAGATAAAATGACATCATGAAACGTTAAAACAACCAATGTGCTAGGTTCAAATTCCAATAGCCACTTTAGCTACTTTTTATTTCATTAGTCTTTTTCAATTGTTTTGATGATATTTAAATTGCACCATTTCATGTCAATTTTTCATACACTAGTTTTTTGTTAATTTACATTGCACTTTAAAATAAAATGAAGAAGAAAATTATGATATAAACAAAGCACATCATGATAATACTTAACAAGTTTTGGAAAAGGGAAAGGGGAACTTATTTGTTTATGTCAAATCTGTAAGGAATTTGTTATATTTGGATATCCATTAACATCTAATCTTTGGTGAATTAGAAGAACCTAAGTTTGCTATTTTTATGTAATCCTTAATATGTTGAAGCACGAGATCATAGCTTAGAGAGTAAAATGTCATAAACATTAGGACTTCTTCATTTAACATGTTAAACAAATTGTCTGAATATCATGTATAAATAGTATAATCACTCATGAGTTGATCATAGAAAGGAAAAGATTACATTTGTCTCATAAAATTAAATGTGGATTGAACTTCCTTGAAAGCAACCTCAACTTGGATTTAGATGGTTATAGGGTCATCAATTATAGTGTACCCATTTTCTTCCTATACCTGCTCTTAATTTTCACAATCAAGTTCTCTTTTTCATTCCCATTTTTACATTGTTGTAGCCATATTGAAGCTCTTAAATTTTTCATCATTATCATTTTCTTCTTTTTAATGTTCTTATAGTTTTCTTGAGTAAATCATATGGTGAAGCTTTTTTAATGGTCCTTTTCATATTAGTCTTTGTGACCCTTATAAAAGAACATTTATTTATTTATTTCAATAGATCATAAGAACTTAAATATATTTTATAACATGACCAAACTTATTGAGAACTATGAACACAAATAGTATAGACGGAAATAATCCATGTAATTCTACTAATTAAGTTATAGATGTGGCATACAAAATAAGAAAAATGGATGCCAACATTTTAGAATTGAAAATAACCAATTATGGGTGATATCCCTAAAGGAACTTGAGAGAAGGTGAATTAAGTGAATTTACTTTTTATTACATTTAAAACTAATTAATAAATTGCTTATTCTAATGAATAACTATGAAAATTCATATAAAAAATTTACAAAAAAGCAAAATAAATTTCATATAAAAAATTTACAAAAAGTAAAATAATAATAAAATAAAGTATGAAGAGAAAGAAAAAATCGATTTATAATGGTTTGACCAAACAATCTTTTAGCTATATATACTTTCAAACTCCATTCAAGAATTAATTATCTTTTTCCTTTTTCAAACTATACAAATGCAAGTACACCAGTAGAGCATGGAAAACAATTCTTTATAAATGTACTTTCAATAATCCACCAGAGAAATGGCAATAGATCATCAACTAGAGTGTGAATTTTAACATGTTAAAAGAGGTTTAAAATGGTGTTATTGCATTGCCTTATCTTATTTGGAGCTACATATTTGGGATGAAAGAAATAAGTGCATTTTTCTCAACAAGGAAAGAAACTCATCATCATCACAACCAATCTGAAGTCCCACAATAAAGCGGAATCTGGAGAGGTCTGATAGTACGCAGCCTTACCCCTACATTGTAGAGAGATTGTTTCCTGTAGACCCCATATGCAGAATGTATAAAGGGGGTTGATGTTGAATAAAGGAGTACATAAAATAATACGCTGGGTACTATATCATAATCAGTAAATAAATTTTCAAACAACAAAAAAGAAATTACCTGAAGGAGATCAAATTTGCTAGTACCTTACACACTGTAAACACTGGCTCCTCTTGTCACTTGTTACGCTAGGAGATTTCACTAAAAGACCCTATGGGTATGACCATCCTATAGTTTTTAAGTGCAAAATTTTTGGCATCAACGAGTCATAAATTTTTGCTAAGGTTGTTGGCCTACAACTTGGATTTTGGGGTTAGGCACGAGGACTTTAAATGGTGTCGTTTACTTTGATCTGCTCACACCAGACCTTCCTATTTCTATCCACGACCTCAGTAAGGACCAGTTCGGACATATCATTCCTGATTACTTCCCTTTAGTTCTTATAAGGTCTCCCTCTTCTCCTCTTGTAGCCAGTAAGGGTTATTTTCTCACACTATCGTATCAGAGCATCAAAGGACATCTTACGTACATGCCTAAACCACCTAAGCCTCATCTCTCTTAATTTGTCAGCAACACTAACCACCTGTAGTCTGTCTCTTACCACACAATTTCGGACCCTATCTCTCTTGGTAATGTCATACATCCACCTAAGCATACGCATTTTTATTACCGCCAAATGTCGTGTATGTCTACGTCTAGTAGGCTAACACTCTGCCTCATATAACATTGTTGACCTAATTACTATTTTATAGAACTTCCCTTTGAGTCTAGAAGGGATCTTTTTATCACATAAAACACCTGATGTACTTTGCCATTTAACCCACCCAGATCTAATGCGATGTAACACATCATCATCGATATTACCATATCTCTAAATGATAGATCCAAGGTATTTAAAAATTGATTTCTGAGGTATGATGTTCGTCCTAATTGCTACCGCCGTCTCTTGTACCATTTGGCAACCTGAAAAGTTGCATTCTAAATATTCCTTCTTAGATCTGCTCATTCTAAAACCTTTTGATTCTAACGTTGCTCTCTAACATTCTAACTTGGCATTGATCTCCTCCTTGGTCTCATCCATAGGACAATATTGTCTGTAAATAACATACACCAAGGTACCTTTCCTTCAATATGTCTGGTAAATACATCTATCACTAATGTAAATAGAAAATGGCTCAAGGCTGAGCCTTGGTGTAGTCCTACACTAATGGAGAACGCTTCCGTGTTATCCCCTACCGTCCTAACGCTAGTCAATGCTCATTTATACATATCCCTAATTACTCTAATATAAGTCATAGGAATGTCCTTTGCCACCAAACACCACCATATGAGTTCTCTAGGAACCCTATCATATACCTTCTCCAAATCTACAAAAACTATATGCAAATCTCGTTTTCTTTCACTGTAGCATTCCATTAGTCTCTGGAGCAGATGTATTGCTTCTGTTGTGGACCTACCCAGTCTAAAGTCAAATCGGTTGTTTGATATAGAAACAGCTCTCCAGATTCTTCTTTCAATAACCTTTTCCCACAACTTCATGGTATGATTTAGTAATTTGATGCCTCGATAGTTGTAACATTGTTGGATGTCTCCTTTAGCCTTGTATAAGCGGATTATCCTACTTAATCTCCATTCATCTGGCATCTTAGCTGTCTCGAGGATTACATTAAAGAGCTAAACCTAACCACTCAATACTGACAACACCTACTCTCTTCCAGACCTCTATAGGGATCTCGTCCGGCCCTACGGCCCTCTCGCACCCCATCCCCTTTAAAACCTTCACAATTTCTCCCCTTGTGATCCTCCCCATGAGTACCCTTTTAGAAAGTGTCCCGACATTGGGGGTTCACGTAACTCTATGTTGACCAATGAGTCTTCGTTATAAAGGTTATAAAAGTATCTCTACCACCTCTGCTTTATGTCTTGGGCCTCTGTGAGAACCTGTCCAACTTCGTCACGTATATAGTAGGCTTGGTTAAAATCCATCGTCTTATTGCCCTATTTCTTGCTATCTCGAAAATTCTTTGTGCTCCCTCGATCGTATCTAAAACCCTGTACATATTTTTGTAAGCTTCTCCTTTAGACACTACAATATTCTTCCTGGCCTTTTATTTTGCCAGTCTATACCTTACTTTATTAGTTACCCGCTCTGCCTCTATTACACTTGCCAACAGATCTATAAAAGCTCTCTTTTTCGCCTTCACCGTTTCCTGGACCTCTTCTGACCACCACCAAGATTCCATTTGCCCCCTCTGTCTTGTAGATACCCCTAAGAGTTTTATGGTTGTTTCTCTCACTACAGAGGCTACACCATTGTATTTTGTGATATTGCGTGGTAAATTTTTGTGCCCTCTATCCCTTAATTCCTAGATCCAAAACTAACAATTTATGTTGGGTTGATACGTATGCGGCTGGAACTACTTTGCAATTCTTGCACCATGATTTAGCTCTTGACCTGATACGAAGATAATCAATTTATGTCTTAGTCGTACTACTTTGAAATGCCACTAAATACGCTTCGTTTTTCTTAAAAAGGGAATTTACTCTTATTAACTTATGTGCTATGGCCATGTCCAATAAATCAATCGCACTTTTATTTCTAGTGCTGTATCCGTCTAAATTCGCCCCTATACGCCCATTAAATCCCCTCCTAGGATGATCTGCTCAGCATTTGAGATTTGTATAAAAACCCCATCTAGTAACTTCCAGAATGTACGTTTTTATTGTCTGTCTGCCCCAGCTTGAGGTGCATACGCACATACTACATTTAAATCCACACTGCTTAAAACAATTTTTGCCACCATTATCCTATCATTGACCCTTGTGATCTCCACTACTATATTCATAAGTCTCTTGTCCACTAAGATACTTATCTCATTCTCCTTCTACGCACTTCCCGAGTACCACAATTTGAACCCACTATTTCCTTTGCTTTGGCTCCTGCCCACTTAGTCTCCTGAATGCACACTATTTGTATCATATACTTGTCTAAAACCTCTACCAATTCTAAGGACTTTTCCGTGAGGGTCCCCACATTCTAAAAGCCGATCCTTATTAAATCATCTCTATCTTTATTTCTGTAAGTTGTGCTTACCAACCCGCTAGCTCAGATTTCAACCGCTCGATTTGAAGACATCCCTCTCAACTCGTGTCTCTACGATTTCCGCTCGAACTAACTTCAAAATCCTTAAAATACGAAACTAAATAAACCCCACCACCCAGATAAAAAATTAAAATAAGACTAATAATAATAATAGTAATAAACAGCTTTTGTGATAAGTTATCTTTAGATTCAACATATATTGACATATAAAGCAATAACTAGTATTATGTTTACAACATTTTGGAATGATTAATAAGCTTAATATACTCCTTTGTTTCTAAACTCTCATTACAATAGTGCTTGTAAAGTTAACTTGTCTTTTAGCCTCTTATGAATTAATTCAATTCCATTTTTCAAAAAAAAAAAAACAATGCTATTTCCCTCTAAATGTATATGCCAAGTTAATATGAAAGCAAGGATATAGTTCCTTTTATGTACTAGCAATACTTACATCCTACTCGATTCAAAAATTGGTCTTTATTATCAGCTTCCTCACTTGGCTCATATGAGGGATCTTAATGATTTTTTAAATGAATTGTTAGAGATAACATTGTGTTCCTATTTAATACCAATAAGTTGATACCAATTATTCTTATTCATTTGATGCCACTTGATACTGACTTATAAGGAAAAGAAATCACTATCTTCTAAGTACCTACACAAACTTGGATCTTTGGAGATTAATACTTATACTTTTTTCAACTTATATCATTTTTGTTTACTTAACAAGCATTACTTATAGATATATCTATATTCATCACAAAAGTAACATCTTTTATAATAGAAATTGAAAGTGTTAGTGTCGTGTGAGGAAGATCTATTAGAGTATGTATTTTATACAATTTTAGTTCTTAATAGATGATATGAGTGATATAATACTCTCTTTTGGAGATATGGGAGATTAGGAGTTTTACTTGTGTGATAATAGGGCCTAACAAATGATTTAACATATGACATGCTCTTTTCTTAAAAATATGACATGTGGTGATCTTGAGAAAATGTCATGATTATCTGTTGCTCATAAGGCATATATTAAATAGAAGCATGTATCATATCTTTATGCTTATAATAAGACCAATAATAATTGTGAACTTGTTTCATTCCATTTTGATGATAAAAAGGCCTATATGAATAAGAAGGATGTTAAATGTTCTTTTGGGATGGCCTTGCATAAAATTGTACCTATTTTTTCTTTGAATATTATGCTTATTAGGTTTAAAATATAAGTCATATATAAAATTATAAAATTATTCTTTTACTTAAAACCTAGATAATGATTAGTAAGCATATATTTGTACACATTTAGAAGATGTATCATACTTATGTAATGATTTAGTCATAGACTCCTTATGCAAATGGTTATCCCTTACAAAAATTATCTTGACATTATATGGTTCACTTCTATAAGTGAAAGCAATTTTATTCCTATCATTAGAGCTCTTTTGGGCTCTAAGAATGCTACTAAAATTTTCACTTTAGGTTGAAATTTAAAAAAGATTCTTTAAGGACATTGATTTGTTTCTTCAATGCCTCATTCTCATGCAAAAGATCATCCACTTTATCATTGGTAATAACCATACTCTTAGATTCTATCTTTTCATGGATATTACATTTTTAGTTTCTCATGATCAATTATGTATCTAAGAGTTTTTTGAACCTCTTTATACTTATAAGATAATTTCTTCATTTTCAAGCTTATCATTTCTAGGCAATCAATATTTCATTAATAGGAAAAATCATCATATATCATCACAATTGTTATCATCAAAAGAATTTGAACTAGATGATACGCCATCTTTATTAGCCATAAAGCACATGTTAGCCACCTCATTATTTCTCTACTTTTAGAATCATTTATGCCATCCTTTATGATATTTAATTCTCTTCTTTCGGTCTTTCTCTTTTTCTTTTCCTCCATTATTGATTTTCATCTAGATTCTCATCAAGCTTATAATGAGTAATAGTCATATTATTAACATCACTATCATAATAAAGGTTTTTTTTTTATCATATGTAATATCAAGTATATGTTAAATATTATAAGCATTTTCTCATATTAAAACTTGTAAAGTCACATTTCTATCTAGTATAGAAAATAAAATATCCATTGCCTTCCTATTTTAGTGAAATGAGTATAATATCATTCATATTTTACTTTTTTTTTTACAATCTTCCATAAATTGAAATCTTCAGTCGTGAGAAAGACTTTCATCCTAGTTCTCCAAAACAAGTAATTATGTTCGTTGAAAAATAGATAAATAATAATGTCTTATCCCTCTAAGTTAAAACGAATCAAGTCAAGTCATAATGAACTTTACTCAAATTTCACTAAAAATCCATTTGATGAATGAGACTCCTAATAAAAATTATCGTTCCCATATGGCACACAAAAGAAGAGTAAATTATATTTGTTTAATTTTTACCTTATTTAAAACTAACTAATAAATTGTTACTCTAATGAATGATTATGAAGAAATCGTATAAAATAATTACAAAACAACTATGAGAATAATAAAAGAGAGTAGAGTAAGAGAGTATAGTGGTTCAGTTAAACAGTCCTTTAATTACATCTACTCCCTAAGCCCCATTTGAAAATTCATCATCTTTTTCCTTCAATAAGTGAAAACAACTCTTCATGTAACATTTTCTTTTCGACAAGTGAAGAGGAACCCTTAAAATTGTCTTGATTTTTCTACAGATGAAGAGTAACAATTTATAAATCTTGTTCAAGGCTAAGAAGAACTCTCATAGAGTGTATTCTAAGTAATTTCTTTAATTATAACAATTATACAATTTAAGAACTCATTCTTTTGCTTATACCAATGAATGATGGCCTAATATGAGTTATAGAATGCACACATGCACTCTTTAGTCTCTTGAGACTCTTAGAAATACATTAGAATACCCAATCTTCTCCCAAAAACTCATATATGGTCTATTTAAGCCAATAACCTAAAATAGTAGTTTTAAAAAATACTTATTACAACAAATAGTAACAATAACATTGGTTAACCATTACACATTATTTGACTATTCTAAATTTTATTCAACCATTCTAGTACGTTGATTAATCAATATGGTCACAAACTCATGGAATATATTGTAGAAATATACTAGTCCATCGTACTATCACATTGGTCATTGGTCCCCCAAATCCTAATATTAGTTGATCGAACTTCTTGAAACAAACTCTTTTAAAGATAAAAAATCAGTCATTTAACAAAACTTGATTCAAAACCATTTCAAAAATTCTTTTAAATTATTTTGATGCATCAAGAGGGCTTTCTTTAAAGTCTTCCTAAATTTCCTTTTGACAAAAATTTGAAGAACATAGTCCGTGATACGTTAATATCTCAAGGTTGTTCTTTATGGAGCTATTTGTTTAATGAATATACGCTAAAATATGGTCACGTTTCTAGCTATGTTCTTCAATTTTTCTTCAAACAATCAAAATTCAAAATAGTTAGAGCTCTTTCTAATATTTCTATAGAATCTTAAATGATCTTAATCAAAGTTTGGACGAGAAAGTTACCTTTAATTTAATAAACACTATCTAAATTTGTTCTTAGATTAACTAGACTTAATTTAATTTTATATGTAATTAATAATATTTTAGTTTAATTTAACAAATCCATCCACCATGATTTAAAATTTTAAATTTTACACGTATATTTATATCCTAGTAAATTGTTATTAATTATATACAAAACTAAATTAGGCCTAATTTGTTCAATACCCCATTTAGACAATACTTCTTAAGTTAGGCATGACTTTCTAATCCAAACTCTAAATGAGATTATTCAATATAATATGAAAAGCTTAGAAAGTTTTATAAAAACTTTTTTTATCTTGAATTTTTTGAAAAAAAGTAAAGAATATTGTTTGAGATGTGCCAATATCCTAAGCCACATCATTCGTAGAGTTTTTTACTTAATGAATACACTCTAAGACACACATGCTTTTGACCGTGTTCTTAATTTTCTCCAAAAAATTGAAATTAAAATTTTATTTCTCTTCTTAAGTTTTTCATATAATCTTGAATCATCTTAATCAAATTTTAGATGAGAAAGTTATAACTAATTTAAGAAGCATTGTTTAAATTTGATATATATATCTCCTCTTTGAGATAAAAGGGTATGATGGACTAATTTGTTAAATCAAACTATATATATATATATAGTTTGATTTAACAAATTAGTCCATCATACC
>JANSVA010000005.1:40806114-40822015 GCA_025504915.1 Erythroxylum reticulatum
AAGTAATATAAAGTTGGTTTTATACCGTATCTCTGTGCGTTCTTGTTGCCTTTGTTCTTATTGCTTTCATAAGTATTATTTCTTCGAGAGTGTCGTGAGATAAACACTTCGGGAAGTTGGGAAAGGTTGAGTCTTTGCTTTAACGGATCTAAGCGAGACTGCCGTGCAAAGGGTGTGAGCGAGAAACTTCGGTGAAAGTTTGAATTCCAAAGTGACCTTTGTAACAGATAGGACGACGCTTGTCAGTAACAAAGGGACAGGGCAATGGTTGGAGTTGACAAGTTGTGTCGTCAATATGCTCATGCCTACAAAAGTTCGTTTTTCGTGGTTGAGGCCAGCCCATGCTTTCCTGCTCAAGGCCACCCAGAGCCAGAATATCCTTCCTAAACTTCAAATGTCATGTAGCCTAATTATTTGCTATTAATGCACTATTTAGGCTTCAGTATTAATCTTACAGGGTTTAAATTTTTGTTCTTTTTAGTATAAACTATGTTTTTATCCTCCAACTAAAAAAGTTTTGTGTCACCGAAGCAAAGAAGCAAGCATTTTTTAAAAAAAGTTAAAAAGTTCTGGGAGCGCGTGTACCGTCCGCTGGTTCAAAAATAAATTTCTAATAAAATTTTATTCTAATATAAATTAATCAAATTTTGCAAAACTTTTCAATTACTGTTAATAGAAGTAAATATAGGGATAGCAAGCGCAGATGCCGTTTTTTTTTAAATTAAAATATAAAATAATATTTTTTAATTGAGTTCGAACTTAAGTCTAGCGTACCTAAATCTAAGTTTGTAAGTTTATGGGTTAATCTATTGTCATCCTCAGTAAATTAGTTATAATGTATATACATATGAAATTTATTATGACGGAAATTAATCTATTGAGTTATATAATTTTTCTCTTATTTTATGTTTCTGTATCTCTAATGCTAATACTTAGGAACTTTTCTGTTAAAGGAAATGTTGAGTGGGAAAGATATTTCTAAACTAATTCAACATTTGAGAAATTCTCCATTTGTCTTGTGCAAGCACCTTAAGTGTTAAGGTGATGTGTGCAAAGATTAGTTCGTACAATCAAATAATTTTTACTTAAACTATAATTTTTTAAAAAATTTTATTTATGAAATTAATTTAGTAAAAATTAATTCAATAAATTCTTGATATATATACATATATCTTAATAAACTAATAAAATTAATTAAAGAGTAATTAAAAGTCCAGATCCAAGTGTTCAATAAAATTTAAAATAAATGTAAATGCTTGCTACTTTTTTTATTGCAAGCACTTATTATGATTTAAACTATGTCTTAAATTTTAAAAATGTAATATATATTTTGTTAATAACTAAATTGAAAGGTGAAACGTCCAAAACAAAAGGGCCTCTAATATTATATTGAAGTTCTTAAAGAAAGGACTAAGAAGTAACAACTCTGTTTGTATTTCAGTCCCAATTTTTAAACAAAAAATGTCCTTTTTATTAATTATTACTATTATAAATAGTAAAAAATTAAATTTTAATACGGTATAACAATAATAACAATATTCTATACAAAATCCTGCTGAGTTTGAGAAAACTGAAAAATACGCAATCTTATTAATAATAACACCCAATGAAAATTCTATTGAAATTCAAGATTTAAAGAAGTCCAATAATATGTAAGTTTACCCCTACCGAACATAGAGGATGCTTCAAATAAACCTAATAACAATATGCAAACATATAATACATAATAAATAATATTGTTCACATAAAATATGATAAAGATTAATATTAATAGATAAAATAATTAAAAATAAACATATTAGAAAAAGACAAATACACTAATAAATTATACTAATAATGACAAGAAAGTAATATTGTTGAGTAAAAAACTGTCTAGGCTAAATTAGTAATAGGCAAATACTACATATTAAAAAAGGCTAATTATAAAACAAAAAACTTACAGGTTATTTGGA
This sequence comes from Erythroxylum reticulatum, assembly GCA_025504915.1. NCBI lineage: Eukaryota > Viridiplantae > Streptophyta > Magnoliopsida > Malpighiales > Erythroxylaceae > Erythroxylum > Erythroxylum reticulatum. The sequence goes on from JANSVA010000005.1 coordinate 40,808,067, forward strand.
AACCTTTGAATTGAATTCATTAACGAATTGGATTCAATTACATTAATGAGATTGAATTGAATTCAATTTATACTGTTTGGAACAAATTCATTAATATTAAAAATGAATTTAATTACACTGTTTAGAATAAGAATGAATATAGTGAGGATCGAGAATGAATATTATTATTATAATTATAATGGTTGGTTAAGAGAGAAGAATGATTACTATTACCATTAACAGTAGTTGATTTGTAAAAAATATTGAGAAATAAAAATTTATTATATTTTAATTAATTAATTAATCATATTTTAATTACTTATATTGTAATTAATCAATTACAACATATTGATTAATTAAAATATTGTAATTAATTTTAATTAATTATATTGTAATTAATTAATTTTATTTATTTATTTACAATATTTTAATTAATAAATGAATTATATTTAAATTAATTATATTGTAGTTAATTAATTATTAATAATATTTTAATTAATAGTCTTTGGAATCCAATCAAGTAAAGCACAAAAGAATGAGAAGTGAAGTAGTCCAAAGAATGAAAGAGCAAAAGAGCAAGACGCTACCTTTGAATAGCACGGAGTGATTCTTGATAAGAAATACAGGGCAAAGAATTATACTCAATAAAAACCCACAAATATATAAACTTTGATGAATGTCTGGTTATAAAGTCACAGCAAATAACATTTTTTATTCAAAGGTATCTTCCTCAAGCTTCAATGTAATTGAATTCTTATACTTGGAAGTATAAATTCAATTTATAAAGGAGATGAGTTTTAATTACATACATGAATTGAACTCATCTATTTTTTGGATTCCCAAACATGTTAATTGAATTTAATTGCAGTATTGAATTCAATTCACACCTTTCCAAACACCCCTTTAAAGGAAAATGTCAAAAAAAAAACTAAAAGAATGAGATTAACCTCTTTATGAGAGATCATTTATCTATATCTTAGTACATTAGAGTTTTCCTCTTACAGTTTTTATATATTATTTTCTAGCAATTGTTCAATGGAGTGTCGGTGTTTTCTTTTAATGTATCTGAAACACCTAAGCCTCATCTCTCTCAAATTTTTATTAATATCAACTACCTTTTATTTGTTTCTTACTATTACAGTCTTTTCTTTGTTTCTTTTAGTAAAATTACAAATATAACAAAGCATCCTTATCTTTGTCACCATCAACTTGTACACTTTCTTTACAGGTCAACATTTTAAGGAGGTCTATCTAATTACTAAATGATATAATTTACTTTTGAATTTGAGTGGTATCTTCTTGTCATATAAGATTTCCGATGTAATTTTCTATTTAAGTCACTCTGGTATGATACGATGGACTATATCTCCATTGATATCTCCATTACTTTGAATGATAAACCTTAGGTACTTAAAACACTATTTCTGTGACATAACTTTCAATCCAATCTTTAACTCCACATCGATAGCCACCTTATAACTCAAAAAGTTACACTCTAAGCATCCAGTCTTAGTCATGCTCAACTTAAAGTCCTTCATCTCTAACGTATCCCTTCATCATTTTGGTTTGATATTGATATCATCTTTTGTCTCATCCACTAAGACAATATTATCAACAAGCAACATGTACCAAAACACATCATCTTGAATATTCTTTGTGAGTTCATTTATCACTATTGGGAATAAAAAAAGGTTCAATGAGGAGCCCTAGTATAGCCCAATACTAATAGAAATTTTTTTGTATCTTTTATTATCGTCCTTATTCTAATCTTTACCCCTTCATACATATTTCTAATCACATGTATATAGATCATAGGAACTCTCTTAACCTTTAAACACTTCCACAAGATTTTCCTTGATACCCCATCATGTCTTCTCTAAATCAATAAAAATAGTGTGCAAATTACTTTGTCTTTCCTTATAATATTCTATTAATCTTTTAAGGAGATGTAAAGCTTCTTTCATAGAGTTTCTTGACCTGAAGCCAAACTGGTTTTTCGAGATTGGAACAACCTTTCTCACTCTCATCTCATTCACTTTCTCCCACAATTTTATGATGTGAATAAGTAATTTGGTACTTTTATATTATTACAATTTTGAATGTTATATAAAAATCAATATACTAAATCTCTACTCATACAATATTTTGGCAGAGTTAATGATAATATTAAAAAGCAATATTTTACTTAAGTAATATGGGACTATTTACAAAATTTTAATACCGTAACGAGCAGAGTTATGAGTACCATTCCATACTGGGCAAAAAATGGAACAGTGTTAGTTAAAATGTTACCAACTATAGGTATCAACTGATATTAGGGTTTTCGAATGGGTATCGATTGGTACCGTAAGGATTGAAAAATTTAGGGACTAATTAGCAAAATTTCCCAAATTTTTTAACCTAACCCACTGACCATCTCCATCTGCTTCTCTCTCATTTTTCATCTCTCTCCTAGACACTCTATAATCTCTATACTCTCTCTCTTTCTCCTCTTCGGTGGCTACTTCTCCCTCTCTGATCGGCGATAACACCGCCACCACTGCACGCCCTCCTCTCTAGTCTCCATGTGTCGCCACTCACCATGACCGAATCATTTTTAGGCTTCACCGCATGCCTTCCTCGATTCCTCCACTTTCCACCACAGTCCACCGTCCACCGCTGTCTGTCATTACCACTTTTGGAGTTGCACCTCTCCAAATCTGGAAAAGATCCATATTCATACTTGACCTGACCAAAAATTTGAAACAAATACATTGAGAATTTTTTGGGTGTGTTTTTAATTTTTTTTTCCTGCTTAATTGCATTTGTGAATTGTGATTGTGAATAAGTTGGATTGTTGGAAGTTGGAAGATGGAATTAAATTGTATGGATTTGTGATTTGTGTTTAGTTGGAAACTTAGAATTGGATATTTTGATTGGAGTTCAATGAATGATGCACGGTTTTTTTTTTTGATCTAGTTAGTTATGATTTGGTTCATCTACGGTATGACTATGTATGAATTGAGATTTAAATTTTAAGCATACTATACCATTTGCATTTGTAAGTAATCACAAACTATCATCATACAAAAGAAACATAACTTTTAAGCATTGCAAGAGTAATTATGAATATGATTGTTTCCAATCCATGTATTAGAAATTTATATAATTAAAATGAATACACTTTAAAATTTTCTTCTTCTTTTTATGTTAATGAAACTTAACTGAAATTTCCTCCATCTTCTTTAATAAAGATCAATTTCAAATATTAAATTTAAAGCATTGCTTGAAGAAGTGTCTGAAGTTTTGACATTCAATTTGTCTTTTCCTTGGAGGACTGTTGTAAATTATATAAAATAATGGTTGCATTGTTTCACTTCTAGAAAATGATATCTTACAATTTATACACTATCTTTTAGTAAACTAAACTCCTTGTTACTTGTATATATTACACAAGATATCTCAACGTCTTTATTAATTTCCAAAATCAAATCTAAATAAATTCAATACCTTGGAATATAGTCAAGCTCCATCTTTCCTTTTGCTAATTGTTGATACCAAACTTGAGCTTCTATAAGATGTCATTAAAGTGATTGAGTCAATGTCATATGCTTGTGGATTAGGCAGAACTTAATGTTATCAATTGAAATCATATATCTATCAATTCTTTCATTTTCAAGAGAAATTGATATGTATTTCTTCATTAAATTGTATATCCCAGAACACTAGTTCATTTATTTTAAGTTATGCATAAAACTTACTTCTGAAAAATAAGTTCAAGTGTAGTCCAGTATGGTGAAGCTTAACATTCAACCTACCATACATGTAGTTCAATCATAAGTTAATATATCTTGTCACTTCAATCATCTATGACAGAACTAATTTCCTTTTATAAGCTACAAATGTAAAGTCCTGCTAGCAAGTGTGTGGTTTATTTATTAGCTACAAGTTTCACTTTCGCATACATGAATATATCTTTTATGCCCACAAATATTTGTCCAATTAAATTCCATAAACATATGCTCTCATTATCAATAAACCAAGTCTTACTTTAACTAATAATATATATATTTATAAATGTTCATCTAGGGAGGTAATCATACAAAATGAGTTATATTATATGATGGACCTGTGTATTATATAATTGTGTATGTTGAAAACTTTAATTGTTAGTTTCTAACTTATTGATGAATTGTGTTAGATAAGATTGGACTGTATTGGATGAAATTGAATTATGTATGATTTTGATATATTTCTTCATTTATTGTTACAGATTAATAGAAGGAAGTTTAAGTACTTCTGATTAAACTGCTTCAGGAAGATACAATGATCCAGCTTGGGCTTATGCTGCATTGGTCCCGGGTATGAAAAACTATACAATTTGCTTATTTTTTTAATAAACATTTGAAAGGTGAAGGAATCACCTGATTGAAAAGGCATTTAGTTGGGGTTAAAGGAGATATAAAACCCTGTAAAAAAGTAAGTCATGATGTAAAGTAGCAAATAAAAACATTGCTTGAAGAATATCAACATGAGAAAGATAGAAGAAAAATAATGAATGTTGAAATTGGTAGTGGAAGTTCGTTTGATAGTTTTCTTGGTGATTGTGGAAATGTTGAAGGTGGTAGTGGTAGTGGTAGTGTTCCATCCCAGATCCAAGAAGAAGTGAGTGTTACACCTAGACCTAATGTGAAGAAAAGACGAAGGCAGGCGAAACAACTCTTGGAGCGTAGTGCAATGCAATCAAGAGATGTGGCTTACAATATCAATATGATAGTAGCTAGATGGTGGTATGATACTAATTCATTATTCAATGCTTCTCACTATTATTATTATCAACTTATGGTGGATGCAATAGCCTCTTATGGTCTATGATACAAAGTTCCTTCGATTGATGACTTAAGAGGTAAACTTTTGAGTTGCTCAGTTACTGAAATTAAAAGTTATTTGATTGAAAGAAGAGTAAATTGGGTTACTTTTAAGTGTCCAATCATGTGTGATGGTTGGAAAAATAGGAGATAAGAGTCTATTATTAATTTTTGGTTTATTCTACAAATGACTTAATGTTTTTAAGCCTATTGATGCATCTAGCCTTATTAGAAGTACTGATAATTTATTTGAGAAATTTGATGAAGTTATGAATGAAGTGGGGACAAAAAATATTATTCAATTTATTACTGACAATGATTTCACTTATAAAGTGGCAGGAAGAAGGTTACATAATAGGTATAATTCTTTTTTTTTTACTACTTATACTGCATATTGCATTAACCTAATGCTGGAAAATATAACAGATCCTAGGTATTTTCCTATTATTAATGAGACTATGCAAAAAGCTAAAAAGGTGACCAAGTTCATGTATAATTATGCATGGGTGTTGAATTTAATGAGAAAAGAATTTACCAATGGTAGGAATTTGTTTCATCCTAATGTGACAAGATTTACAACGAATTTCTTATCATTTCAGTCTTTTGTTTCGATAAAGAAAGATTTAAGACAAATGTTTTCAAGTGATAAGTGAGTTACATCTCAACATGCTAGATCTAATGTTGGAATGGAGGTTTCTAGCATTATACTAGAAGATAGAAAATTTTGTTCTCAATGTTAATTTGTTATCTGAGTTTGTAAGCCTTTGGTGAGGGTACCTTGATTTGCTGATAGTGAAGAAAAACCAAAAATGGGTTATTTTTTGGATTTTATGAATAGGGTGAATGAAACAATCAAGACTAATCTGAAACATAGGTCTTTGTGTATACAACGTATCTTGCAATCATCAATGAGAGATGAGAAATGCAACTTTCTTCTCGGTTGTTTACAGTTGGGGCATTTTTAATCCTATTGTATATTTCACATCGGATTTTACATAGAAAACTGAAGTTAGTGGAAGAATGTTACTAATTATTATAACAATTGTTGGTCATGAAATGATGCAAGATCTTTTAAGTTCACAAATTAAGCTTTATAAGCAGTCTTTTGGAGATTTTGGATTGTTGATTGTTATTCAACAAAGACCAAAACTTTCTCTAGGTATTAGTTGTTTCCTTTTTCTTATTCATTGAAAATTAATTATCACTTTAGTTTGTTTATAATGCTACTTTGGTTATCTTATGACTTACAGTTTCTTGGTGGGATTAATTCGAAAGTAGTGTTCCAGAATTGCAAAGGTTTGCAATTCAGATTTTAAGTCAATGTGTGAGTACAACAGGATGTGAACAGAACTAGAGTACATTTAAATTCATCCATTCTAGGAAAAGGAATAGATTGAAGCACAAGAGATTGAATGACTTAGTATTCGTTCGTTACAATTTAAAGCTTTGGGAAATGTATATTATTATCATTATTAATTTTGGTGTGTTTTCTTCTAATTTTTTAATAATTTAATTTTATTGTTTTCTCAGAGTCTTAATAGCACAAATAGTTTAATATATTCAATTTCTATTGATATGTCGATCTTTTGGCGGATTAAATTTCTGATGAACTAGATTTGATAGATGTGAATGACTTAAAAGATAATCTTGGTTGAGAAAGCATTGATATGTCATTTGGTATATTGAATTTGAATGATAATGATGAGGATTTTGTACCAAATGATAACTAGAGTCAATGTAGTTATAGCGGGTATCCTCCCGTAGATGATTAAATAAAGTTCCTATTTTTGTTTTTCCTTTTCTTTTAATTTTACTTACATTTGATGTACATGTTACATATTATATATGTAATATAATTGTAAATATTTTTGTTACATGTTTCACTTCTACTTGATTCCTCATTACAAAATTTTATCGTAAATTGCAATAGTTTGAGAGTTCAGGATATTTATTATTTTTTATTGAATGTTTTGATGTAATTATTATTTATTGTATGATGAAATTGTAATATTTTAAATACTTTGTATTGTTCTTAATTTTATATTTGTATGATGATAATTGTCTTTTCCATATTAATTGTGGTTATTATTTATATGTTGAAAATCTTAAAATTATTGTTATTTTATATTAATTGTGATTATTATTTATTATTATGATTTTTAGAAACATAGTTATGTAAACTTATAAATTATATTGTACAACTATACACTATAATCGTAAACTATTTGACAATTTTAAAAAAAATAGAAATTATTTCATAAATTTAAAAAATTATTCATAACAGTAATCGGTATTAACAAATAATTAATGTGGTAGCATATTTACTGCGATATTTGCAACATTGAAAACATCTATGCCATTTTAAAGTACACACACATGCGACGCGGCATCTCCAAAACTCCCCAATTTATCTTCTCCGAAATCGTATCAATGAAATGCTCCCGTCTTTGAATCTTCTCTCGTATGATTGAAAGCACCCCTCCGTAACTCTCTTTCTAGCATTGGCCAATCCACATTTCCTTTTTCACTCCCAAAATATTCTACACTTACAACATTTTAGCCATGAACCACCCTGTCCATTCTATATATCGAGTCCCTCTTCCTCACACAGTCTCCTCAGGTCGACATGAGGCGTAGAGGCAAGGTTGAGCTGAAGCTGATCGAGGACAAGAGCAGCCAACAAGTCGCCTTCTCCAAACGACGCAGCGGTTTATTCAAGAAGGCTCATGAGCTCTCTGTTCTCTGCGATGTTGTCGTTGCTCTCATCGTGTTCGCTACTGGAGGCAAAGCATTCAAGTTCCACAGTGGCCAAAGGTATATGTGCTCATTTCCTTTTAATCCTCACCTTTGTGTTGCTCCCTGCTATGTTTCTCTTTTCGTGGCTTTGCATAAGTAAGCAATATGTGGTGTGAGCACGATGGTTTACAACATAAAGTGTCGACATTTTAGTTTTCTGTTTGGTGTACATTATAGTGCTTTATTTGTTTGTTTACGAGTATTTAAGTCATTGGTATATTTGCATTTCAAGATTAGCGGTTAGTTTTTAACTATAGACGAAGAAGTTCAAAGAAAGTTTGAGTGTTCTTGTTTTTTTTTTTTTCAGATGGTGACGTGTAATTACTCAATCTAAGAACAAAGTCTACACTCTGGTCAGTTCATTGAATCATTTTAATTTCAACAAAAAAAGTGAGCTTAACGAAAACGCTAAGCTACAAAACTTCAGGTATTGATGAAAATTTGGTGACTGACAGGTAGTTATTGAAATTCACAACGCCTCTTTCATAATTGAAAAAAAGGGGGAACCTGGTTGAATGTTTTAATTAAAGTAATTAGGTTTCTCTCGTCACAATTATTTGAAAATTATGAGGAACAACTTGTCATCAAGGAATTCAACTTTTGTCTACTGAAAGTTTTGTTGATATATTTTGCAAGTCAACATCAAAAGAAAGTAGTAGATCTAGTTTCTCTTGATTGGTTGATGGGTAAACCTCTACTTGTCAAATTTCTGTACATGCATTTTGGTTGGTATTTTTTTAGTTAGAAAGTAGCTACTTTTTGAAAACTTTAGAACTCCATTATAAATTTTTACATAATAGAAGTTTGTTACATATGACCCAAAATGAAATAATTTAATTCTTCTAAATCATTGTTCCACTTTCAAAATAGAAATAAAGTTTTGGAAAACTTTTAAAGATTTGCTTATTGCATTTAAAAGATCAAATAGCAAAGATTACAACTTTTTTGATACAATACCTTAAGTGTTCCCCAACTCGTTGGACGATGCCAAGAAGCATACAGAAGAAAAGAAACTTTTTAATTCCTTATATGACCTAAGAAATTTAATTCCTCGTGCACCGACGTTCATAAAACAGTTGAGTGGATAGAAAGGAGGATTCTCTTTTAATTACCGTGTTCGAGTTTTAGCTACAAGATGCATATATTTAAATATAGGGAGCTCGATCGTATCTCCTTTATATAGGAAACTATAGATCGTTAGTTAAATAGTGCTAATAATACTATACTTTCTAGTTGCTTATTGGATCTGATATCATGCATACAATTTTCTACTACTTTCTGCCTGTTATTTGAGTAATTTCTATGAAATCCTTTTGTGCCCTGACAATGTCGGAATGCAGTTTGAGGGAGACCTTTGATCACTATTCGATGTGTTCTCGTGGACACAACATGGATCGCGGAAATGTCACTTCTAAGCAGGTAATAAGACAAGCACCAGCCTCATGTTTAACGTCTTAGCTTTGTTAGAATATTGGAATTTTATTAATAAATAAAAAATTAATTAGATCTACAAATTGGAAGAATCAGTATAAAATCATCTAGAAACATAGGTAGTGAATCAAAGACTTTTTTAATTATTAGAAAAGTGTTTTTTTATCAAATCTAATCTTGCATGCCTTTTATGTTGAAACGTTTACTTTGAATAATTTATAGTAAAAAGTGTATATTTAATTTTAACGTGTTTATTATATTATAATTTAAATTATAATATTTAAAAAATTCTAATATTTGCATAATATTCAAAATTAATCTTGAAAACTAAATCTTTGTCTATTATATATATATATATCATGTTAATAGTGAGGTGACACGAATTTATATTGTGAATCCCATTATCCTACTGAAGTCCTCAATCTTGTGGGATAGGTATACTTTTTAAGAGTTTCTGAGCATTATTATCAAAACAAGGTAGATTTCAGAAACAATTTTAAGAATTAAAGTTTTAATTAAAATTAAGATAACTACTACTGAGTAATATTATTTAAATTAATCTATATTTGTTAGTTCAAATTAGAATTAAAAACATAAATTATTTAGAAATAGATTTCCCTGGGATAATGGGACTCACGTTATAAATAAAAATATTAAGTTCATGCTATTTCATGACGCAAAACAGTCAAAAACATTTTATTGGTAATTTCCTCCTTTCAGAATTTATTTTAAATGTTAAACTGTATTTTGGATTCTCTAAAACGTTAAGATTTAAATTATATTATAATGAAAACTTTAAAGTTAAATTTACACACTTCTTTCCAATAATTAACATACTTATCCTTTTTGTATGTGATAAAGATTGGTTTTATTTTTGATGGCTACAGATATAACTTTAGATATATATATAGTCATGACCAAAATCTACAATACTTAACTGTTTTTAAAATGTTAAGCGAATAAGAAATTGTGTATTTGTTGTCAAAATTCTGTACAAATGCTAGAAAAGTTTTTTTTTTTTTCATCTAGTTGTATTAGTTTCTAAAGCTTCTTAAGTTACAAGCAATTTGTAACTTGCAGGAGAGGAAATTAATTAATATATTAAAACTTGAACAAACTTATAATAGTCTACATCTCTTGTTCCACAGGAGTGGCATATGAGTTAGAGCTATTTATTTGTATCGGCTTGTTGATCTCTCACAATTTCTTCTCCTCATTTCCAGCTGGGTTGCCGTCTTGAGTCCAAAGCTTCATTCCAAGGCAAAAACATTCTGCAACGGTGAAAGCTCTTGTGGTTTTATTTCTTCACGTAGCTAATAGTTCGAAGCCCACATTTAACGTTACCATAAATTTACACTTACATCCATAGAAGTGTGAAGGTTAAGAATTGCAGGTTTCTGAAAGGGGATAGTAATGAACAGTTCAGCGTTACTGATCTTGTGCAAATTGAGCAAGTACTGGATGCTATTCTAAGAGAAACCAGAAATCTAAAGGTCAGTTTCTGGACCCACTGTGGTGGCTTCAATTGGTCTCCTGTTAACTGACACTGTCAAGCACATTTCCATCTTGTATACAAATGAAATGACATTTCTTACCAGATTTTATTATGAGCAAAAGGGAAGCCAGATCTTGTGATTGCTCCACACATTGTATTTCCTTTTTGTGTTCTTGATTGCGTTGGTTTGTTTACCTTATCACTATTTGGAAGGGTGTTGCGAGGATGGCCTTCTGTCGTTTGATTCCTTGCTATTAAGTTTCTATGGATAGGACGGTGCTGGAATGGTGGCTAATGAAGAAAGATAAGGATATGAGGTTATGAAACATGTACATTTTTATAGTTTTTCGAATATAATAATGGTTGAGGGGGATTTTAGAAAATAGAATTCACTTGAGCGGCTGTAGTTGAGATTCTAGCTAGATAAATTTACCAGCAAATAGACCTGGACATTTTGGTATCAACAGTAAGTTGCCATTTTCCTGAGTTTAAGTTGTATCATTGTTGAATATAGTGTGTGTGAATAAATGCTAAGGCTTTAGTAACCGTGGAAGCAACTGTACCTGTGCCTGTTTACTGCTAAGTACCAACAGACTTTTTATGCATTGAAACTTTTCTTTATGGGATGGCAGGAAAGGAAGGTGATGGAAGAATATAGGCAGGAACAAATTGTAGTAGAATCTTTCCCGTTCTCTAAAACTATGTAATATTAGTTCCCCCGGAAAACATAAATGCTTCTACCATCCTCATTTATAAAAAGAATGAAAAAAAATTTCTGCCATTAAATCGACTGCTTGTAGTATGTCTTAATTATGGTAAATATATGTTGCATTCTTTTATCTGAGGATGAATTAAATTCAGTCTTTTTCATCGAAACAAGCCCCCTACGTTATCCATGTTGCTTTAGATCGATATTAATGTCACCTTGACGTTTCTTCTTGCACTATGTTGCGACAAAATCATTATGGTTTGCACCGAAATAATCGCTTTTTGTGATTTTTATTTAGTTTTATGGTTGGTTTCAACAATATTATTACTGAAAGAAGAAAAGTAGAAAAAGTAAGCCACGTGTCATGCTGAGAAGCCATCCGTACACAGATTATGGCCCAATTGCTTATTCAGTTTATATTCTCGTGCAGCAGAACTCATGTTTTCCTTTCTTCTCTCACCCCGAACATTTCACTTTCAATGCCCACCTTCCATTCTAAACTTTACGACGCCAGCATTTTTTCCTTTTATATAACATCACGAGACCACGTCCGCAGATTCTTCCGTCGTTTACTTAGGGTTTTCATTTGGAGCCCATCCTCAAGAGAATCTAGGACAAGTAGCATTTTTTCCTTTTATATAACATCACGAGACCACCTCCGCAGATTCTTCCGTCGTTTACTTAGGGTTTTCATTTGGAGCCCATCCTCAAGAGAATCTAGGACAAGTCTATTAGAAATATATGCAGACTAATATAATCACAATATTAATTTCCTATATCTAATCACAATCGAATTGTCTAATGTATATTTAATAACTATAATGGGATGGTTAATTTGCTAATTGCATTTGAGGCACATAGTAGTACCCTAATAATTATATATTGGCCCATTAAACTATAGTTCACATCATCCATTAAAATGACAAAATTAGTCTATTCTACCCCTTAGAGTAGAACATGTCATAATATATGACATAAGGTGAGATTGTTGCACATATAGTGTGTGTAGGTGTGTAAAAAAAAAAGGTTGGGTCTTTTACCATTACTCTCTCTTACACAAGGTTTAGTTTTTCATTGATAGATTTTGGTGAAGAATGGAGAGGGTTCAAGACCACATGTCAAGTGTTGGAGGTATGATTTCATTATCTTGTTATGCTCTAAATAGAATGTGATCTTAGTTGTTGAATGTAGTTAATTACTTCATTTATTATAGCAATTGGTATCAGAGCACCAGGTCATTTGATTTTAGGGCTTGATTTTTTCGGTTGCTCAAAACATTTTCAGTTGAAATCGTTTTTCGCCTAAATAACTTCGAAATGATGAGTTATTGGTTCAAAAAAGATTGTTGGTTGTTGTTGTTGTGTTTCATCTCCGTTTTGGACAAAGAATCACAGTTTTTGGATGAGTTTTTGAAAAACTTTGTGTTTTCTTCCATGGCCGAACTTAGTTTGATGTTTTCAAATTTTGGAACACTTTTGGCTGAAATGGATATGAAAAATCCATAGAGCGTGAAAAATGGAAGAAAACACCTAAAAAATTGTCGAAAATAGAGGTCGAGAGAGGGAGTTTCAGGTGGGTTGGACCCGCGGGTCCGCGAGTCGACCCGTCGACCTGACTGGATGACAGGGACGACACATACGGCGTCGTCCTGCCAGCTACTGTGCACAGGTCACCCGCGCACCCGACCCGAATCTTTTAATTTTTATTTATTTATTAAACAAATTCTGCGCGCGCGTGGGGGCACGTGCAGACTCATTTCTGATCCCTTTTTCCTGTTTTTCTCCAAATTTTATTTCTAATTTTTCCCATATGTTTATGCGTAAGATTAATTAGTAATTTTATTTGATAATTCTAATTCTTTTAATCTTATTATAGCATAAACATGTTTTTGTTAACAAGAGTTAATCCTTATTTTTACCTATTGTAGAATTGAGCATGTGAAACTATTTATGATGAGGAATTTTTTAAATATTAACGTATATTTAAAATTTGTATTTTTTCTCTAAAATAACGTTAAGATCCATACGGGTAATTAATTGTCCTGTCGATAATTATTGCTTAGTAAGATGCTTAATGTGATGAAAAAAATTTATTAAAATATTATGAACCACACAATTTTTCTATCCTTTCAATAGTATATTGATGATTTGGTTGTGATATTTTGATAAATTATTCTTACCTGTGAATGAGTTCTATATTTATTTAAGGAACTCTAGCATGAATGATATAGTTAATTTTGAGAAAAAGAGCATGAATTGCATGATTATGTTTTAACATGCATATCATAGTTATTGCTCTTAGTTCTTATTAAGCTTTGAGCAATCTGAGAGTCTCTGCTATCCTGACATTGAATGGAACGAACCACAAGCAATAGATTGAATCTCTCATGATGAATTTGACCATCATGCGAATGGACTTAACCTTGAGAATTGATCCACCACAAAAACTGTTGATGATGCTACTGAGAAAGAAAGGAAATCTTATGAGGAGTGGGAGTACTCTAATTGATGCTGTTTGATGATTATGAGATATCACATGGATGAATCCATTTGTGATAGTATTCCTGAGGCCGACAATGCAAAGGATTTTCTTGCTTCTTTTAAGAAAAGGTACATGAAGTTCTCAAAGAATGAGAAGAATGAATACTTAAACATGCTTCATCACACCATTTATGATGGTGCAAGTGATATTA
>JANSVA010000005.1:40831041-40841155 GCA_025504915.1 Erythroxylum reticulatum
TAAAAGAGAAGGAAGATCACACTTGTAGAGCTATTATTCAGTTCTTGTTCACGTCCATATTCTTAACATCCAAAAAATAAAAAAAATAAAAAACAGAGGACTATGCAGAAACCACAATGACCAGGAGACAAAGCATTAATTAATTACTTCACCCAGAAACAGGACACTTAAGAATCTATCAAATGGAAATTTATAAGAATCAATTTCCTTTAAAATCAGCTGTAAGACCTAAGATCATCAAGAGAAGATTAAATGGTAAATAACAAAAAGAAATTGCATCAATTCTATAATGCAGAAGTGAAAAAAAAGAAGGAAGAAGAATTAGAGAAGCTCAAATATCCGGAAAAAGTCACTACTTGTTGTGTTAATATCAAAATTATGGAAAAAAATCCATAGAGAGAAGCCAACCATTTTAAGTTTCCTTAGTTCTTCGCGTGCCAGTATTCCTCTCACGACATTTTGCACGATAGTTGTCGCCTTCCTTAACCACAGGTAATGAAGACGTGCTAAGTGCTCTCTGAAATGACTCTGCAATAGCAAAAGCCCAGATAAAAATTTCATGTATACCATACTAGGAACATTCAATATTTAACCCATCGTATATAACACAACTGAAGATGAGAATTTGGTTCAATGGTTGGTTGGGTATCTGTGTTAAATTCTTTAATCCGATAGAAAAATGAAATTTGATCCAGGATCATGTGGCGCAAACACATATTTACTGTTTAATTCAATACCAACCATAGAAAGTCAACACTCATATCGTTTATTCATCATAGGTTAGTGAGACAATTCAAAAAAAAAAAGTAATCTTTTTTCTGTAGTTATCCCTCGTTTATCACTTTATAATTAAGGAAGAAAACAGCATTGCAGTGGTATAGTCTAAAAGCAATGAAAGGAATCATAAATATCACCTGAAGAATAATGGCAGCTTGTGTCTGTTTTCTGAAATGAAGCTCATCACGAGCAGTCACTCGACGCATACTCGTCTGGATGGCAACAGCACAAGAACACAGCATCTTGTAAGCTTTCCTCGCAAGAAACCTACGAGAATGTTTCTGTATCCGCACAGAAGCAGTTTCTCTCCTCAGGCATTCATATCGATGGCACGCTATTTGGCCTGTAATCAGATCAAATAAAGTAAGTGTGTATATTTTTCAGAATGGTTGGTAAGTTGGTATACAAAACCTGTACAAACCTCTAATCAAAGTTTGTATAGCAATGGCAGACTCCTGTAACAAGAGAAAGTGCTTGCGACAAAAGTATGAACGAACTTTCCGTTGGATAACCCTTGCTGATCTTCCTAACACCTCACTACGACGAGCATCTAGTTCTGCCATCTGACCAGCTCTTAGAAACACTTTTGTCTTTCCTATCTGCAAATAAATGGATCACTAGGATTTTTCCTTACAATGCAAGGAGATAAATAGTATTGGCCTAATGATAATACATCAGAATATGTTTCCAACTATTGACTTTTTAATATGGACAGAGTGTAGAGTCTACTTACAAGAATTGGGCTTGGGTCAATTATTGTCCAAATAACTAGAACTAGTTGTTTGGATAGTTAACCCTTACCACTTATAAGCCCTTTAATATTATCATATTTAGTCAATATGGGACACTCTAACACTCCCCCTCAAGTGCAACTGGGACTGGACATCCAGTTGTCACTTGACATAGACGCAGTGGTAATCGGACCGGGCCGCTGGGACTGGACATCCAGACGGACAACCGGAAAATTAATAATCCGGATCAAACCTGCTCTGATACCATATTGAATTTTTAATATGGGCAAAGTGTAGAGTCCACTTACAAGAATTGGGCTTGGGTCAACTATTGTCCAAATAACTAGAACTAGTTGTTTGGATAGTTAACCCTTACCACTTATAAGCCCTTTAATATTATCATATTTAGTCAATATGGGACACTCTAACACCAACAATGGTTACGGTCCATTCAATACCTAAACGGTAGTTGTCATTCCTGTAAATGCATACCCAGAAATATAATTCATCCTGTATGAGATAATTAAACAGTCAAACTAAAATAAGTACATATTTGAGATAAATTACCTGGTAACCGTTAAGGTTGACCTTATCTACAAGCCTCTTACAAACTGCCCGAGCACCATTGCTATAGAAGAAAAAACATGACAGGAAGATGTAAAACTAATTATGAAATCTAAAGAACCAAAAAAAAAAAAGATTATGCGAACATCGTCAAAATTTAACAAATATACCTATCATCAAGGGTGTCAGGTGCAAGAATGCTAAAACGACTAACGAACTCGTCAAATGTCTTTCTGGTAGGATATCCAGCACAGCTGATCCGAATAGCTTCCATCACTCCCTGAGTAGAAAATAAAGGAAAAAGATGGGAAAAGTATAAAAAGATAAAATAAGATAAAATTGAAAAATAATTTGTATTACCCCACATCGCAGTTGTTGTAGAACATTAGTATTTTCAAATATGTAGGGCTTGAGAACATTGTTTGGCTTTACACAGCGTATGTAGTGTGGCTCTGTGGCACTTAGTGTTTCAAGCAATGCACAAAGTTGTTGCTGTACAAAGTTTTCTAGTTATCATTGGTATATGGAAAATAACTGTGAACAATGCAAAGATGTGTACCTTGAACCGAGAACCTATAGAAGAAAACTTGGATGATTTAGCGGAATCCTCTGGTAATGGAGGGAACAGCCCTGAAACAAATGAGCACTTGGACTCGCTGAGGAGAGCTTGATGCTCTGCAACAACATAATCTTTGTTCTTATCTAGAAAGTGCTCAGTTTGGTATGTTACCTATGATCACAAAATAACCTTGCGCTGAGAATTAAGCAGTTTGTTTGAATTTGCATTACTAGATGAAAATAAAGGAAGTTTGGACATTGTTAAATCAACTAAAATCATAAAAAAGGCTTACTTCACCGGCATAATGACAGATTGTGAAGTCACTACGGGCCAACTTTGGCTTGCTAAAGCGCTGATGATCTTTAAAAGTCTGATAAAGCTTCTGGGCAAATGTTTCATTTGTTGATCTAGGAAACATGCTAGAAAAGACAGATGGAAATACATCAATGAGAAGATATATCAAGAGGAAAATGGTGCCAAAATTTAGTGTTTTAGAATACATACCAAGCCTCATCAAGAAGAGCAATGATGCCACCAGGTTTCTGAAATTTAAATGAAACACTAATTAGAATCTGAAATTTTGTTTAATATAACGGCAATGAAACTAAATGCCACAGATTTATACCAAAGAAGAGTACGGAAAATCTATATTGGATTACGAATCTACCATAAGATGTCACTTTAAAAGCCAAACCTAGTACTTAACAAAGAATGGAATCACCTTTTCAATTAGATCAAGAACATCCTGATTGTCAACAAACTCTATATAACTCCAATCAATTTCTTCTTTTGTATATTCTTCTTGCTCCATCTTGAAAACATGCTGTGAGAAATTTGTTACGTTAGACTTCAATGATTGAAGCAATTAGAGGATTCAGGAAGGTAATCATTGCAGAGACCTGGTTAAAATGTTGTTGCAGCTTTTCATTGGTCAAGTTGATGCAGAATTGTTCAAAACTGTCATGAACAAAGTCCATAAAGTAAACATGCTAGATCCAGGGAACGAATGAGCTGATATCATAAAAGCATGTCTTTTGAGAAGTTTAAGAAAATGTATTGCATAAATTCCAACTCTACAACACAAAGTTTGGTTAAAGGATAACCATCATAAGAAACACTAGGTTTTTCTTGCAGTTCTCTGCAAGAAATGAACCTCTGGAAAATACAAAAGCATACCGGTTAAGCACCTGTTTGTCTTGAAACTCTCGAATCCATATATGTCCAGAACCCCAATTAAGGTTTTTGAATCAGGATCTTGACCAATACTGTTATTTATCTTGTTAACAAGCCTGCAGCATAGGGTATTTACGGTATTTAAAAAAAAAGAAGTTTCAAAGTATATTAGCAGGATATTAAATTATTTCGTGGGGCATTTGCATACCAGTCAAATAACCTTGAATAAACTATTTTTGCCAAAGCATCTCTATTTACAGCAGCAGCAGATGGATCAAGCCATTTGGTTATGCTTTCATCACGAGTAACAATAACCCGTTTGCATAATGAGTCTTCCAAAGACTTCTCATCACACCTGAAAATTTTGCCAGAAGATGATTAAATAAATCCCCTAGGTAACCAAGATATTATATTTATATTTGGTCTACACAAAAATACATGAGAAGTTCTGCAGCTGTCTTGAGATGGAACTGTGATTTATCGTCCTTTGGTTCAGAAGAATCCATTTCTTCTCCCTTTGCAAATTCAACATTGCCTAGATGGAGTACGGCCGCCACAACACGGAATATAGCATCCTTCAAAAGGATATTTATGTTAACTATCTTCTCATCAATAATCTCCATATAATAAGAATATTCAAATAGAGTGAGTACTTGTTCATCAGCATTAATTCCCACAACATCCATTGCTCTCCTAGTTGCCAGATAGTCCTTAGAGTCATCTACTCCATCAAGTTCATAGCAACTTGTTTGATTAAGATAATGAAACATTCTTGGATCTCCCAGTCTATATTTTTCAACATCCTAGTAACACGCATTGGACAATAATGAAGATATGAGACTTTTAGACTAAACAAATATACATTTACTGAGCAGTTTGCGAAGAACTGAAAAGTTCCAAATACACAACACTGTATCTGATGACTTGAGAATACAAGAGATACCAAAATCATTTTGGAGATTTACTTTTTATTACAATATTAAATATTTATATGATGTGAAGTAAAACTTCTAAGTTGGACAACTTGGTTAATAACTCTTGATAATTGTTAGCCAAAGAAAAACCATTTTCAAAGAGAAGAATTTGACCGAAATAAACAATATTAATGTTTAATTTTTGATATAAAAAAAAACTTTGCTAGGTAGAAAATAAATGAAAAGTCACCGTGCATGACTAATTTGGAGAAGGAAATTGTTAGAGACCAAACAATATACTAGAAAACACTAAAAAAATAGCTATTTTGTTAAATAAAATCCCAAAGGGTATGATTTCAATACCATCACAGCAATATTACTATATGAAATGAACAAATATTCAAAAACAACCAGAGTTTACAATTAAAAGCTTAAAAGTTTGCATATTTGGTTTAAGCCAAATATGATATATCAACACCTGTATTGAGATTATTGCCTTAGTTAAGAAAGCAAATGCAAAAATTTAAGGGTACTGTCCATCACATGGAAAAGGTTTGTAGTAAGAAAATAAAGGATGTAAAAACAATATTAATGTTTAATTTTTGATATAAAAAAACTTTGTAGGTAGAACATAAATGAAAAGCCACCGTGCACGACTAATTTGGAGAAGGAAATTGTTAGAGACCAAACAATATATTAGAACTAATGTTGTTAGATAATTCTCCTGAAGGATTTCACATGAATCTGAACTTGGAATGATATAATTACTGACAAAATAAACATATGTTGCTACTTTGCCATTAGAAAACCTATGCTTCCTTAACAATGCTAAATGGGTGCCAAAATCAACATTGTACCTCAGGGGAATCACTAAAATTAAACTCTCTTTTATTTGATTATATCTCTAAATATTAAGTAATCTTGGTTTTTCCTGTTGATGACTTACTAGTCTTTATTATAGTAATAGAAGTCAAAAGTCTGAACACAAATTTTGAGATCTAATGATATTCAAATCAATAAACAATTTATCCCCAAAAAAATGTCATAGTGTAAAAGTATGCTAAACTGACTCAAGGAAAAAATTCTAAAATATATAATTATCTTTCAAACAGAACCCAAAATCTCCATTGTGAAAAATACAGGAACATAAGGGATATCATACCTCTTGAGGTGCAGCACAAAGCATATAAAAACAATGATAATTTCTCTCTGGATCAGACACCTGGCAAACACGAGATCTTTCCAGTAGATAAGTTCTAATGGCAGCTCCTGAAATCCGTCCCATTTGATCAAATTGAATCTCCACAAACTTTCCAAATCGACTGCATTTGCAACTCATTTGATTGAAGATAAGAGAGATTCAGCAAAAAGAAATGGACGGAATACATACTAGCATTTATATAGAATAGAAGCAATCATTTCAAATGAGGTGATCAGGGTCTTTACCTTGAATTATTGTTTCTCACTGTTTTCGCATTGCCAAATGCTTCCAAAACAGGATTGGACTGCACAAAGAAAGGAAAAATCAAAAACTAAAGAAGAGGTTTGATCAATCATTAAAGAAAACATCAATGTAACTTTAAACATACCTCTAAAACTTGCTGCTCCACAGAACGTCCCTCAGCAGCAGCCCTACCCCCCATAAATGCCAAGTAGCACATAAGCATTTTTGTGCTCTCAGTTTTACCAGCTCCACTTTCCCCGCTAACCAAAATCGACTGGCTTGTTCCCTCACTAATCATCTGTCTGCAAGCATAAACTCCAAATTAGGAAAGCAATCCAAAATCAACAAGTAGTTTCAAGAGGCAATGCTAGATTTACCTATATGCTGAGTCTGCAACTGCAAATGGATGTGGACTCAGCTCACCAATCGGTACCCCTTTGTACTGTCCCATTACATCTTTGTCATATAAATTAGGAATTCTTCGGAAAGGGTTCACGGCAATTAGTATATTCCCTGTGTAAGTCTGGAATCATCAAATGAGCTTAGCACCATACATGTAAAATTCAAAATAATTCAAGTAAAAAGCTAATTTCTTTTGCATTAGGATCAGATTGCACTGTCAAATGCAGCAAATCAAATTTCGCTAGTGATAAGATTTTAAATTACTGTAATGGTATACCTACACTTTTATATAGTGCCCCGCAGGTTAAATCTGAATTCATTCAGGAATACACTAGAAAGAGATGCCTCTTCAAGACATTCAAACTTACATATATTTCATTTCCATCATATCTACGCTTAAGATTCTGAAGGACCCCGGGCTCATGCAAATATGCCAGCCTTGTCATATCCTCAACACCATACTCAGGAAATTCAGGATCTTTTGGATGCATCTCAGATGCTTTAGTAGCAACCTACCAAGAAAAAGTAAAATTAAATTAGTTACCCTTAGTTTCTTGTAAGTGGTCAACAGCATACGTGTGTAAAGAAAGAAAAGATATTTGTACATGATCATATTCATAAATTCACAAACACACTCAACCCTACTAATTCTTTATATCAACACAATTCAAGAAAGCCATGCAGGTCATCATCATCCAATTTCCTAGTTTTCTACTTAAAAACTAGCAGACACTCGTACATCCAAGTATATAAATAAATAGATTGTATATGTTTTACCAATCCAAACTATTAGAGATTTAGTATTATTATATTTAAGTAAAAAGAATTTTATATAAGGGATAAAGTAAAAACTTAATTAGATAGTTTTTAAAAAATGTGGCTTTAAAGAGTGAAGAGAAAAAAGCTCCAATTCTACATGGTTAGAAGAACTCCGACAAGAATAGGTGGGGAAAGAGGATAGTTTTCTACCATTCTTTCAAGGAGTAGTTTTATTTCAGTACCTACTAGAAGTTAGTTTTCTACTTCACTTACTTGTTTCCTCTAGCCCAGGCAAATTCCTTTTCAACTAAGTCCCAAAAAAATAACATTTAGTTTGCAGGTGTTACAAACATTTGTAGCTATAAAGTTCATTGAGGATCACACTTGTAGTGAAGTCTTTTGTCCACACTAGGAGAAATTGATCATTAAATACACTTCTTCCCCTACTTCCCATTGTCCTTTCTTTTTTTTTTTTGGTTTCAGTACTATTAATTCAGGTTTATAAAATCTTTAAACCCTCGCCATGAAACCTAAGATTTTCAATAGGCTGCATGACACCTTTGACCCATGGCTGCCCTTGACATTTATAACGTAATGACCCTAATAAAAAGTTGTCTTTCCTCAACTTTAGCTACAAACATGAATTTATTTACTAAAGTACGAACCGAGAGTTCAGGGTCCATTGCCCTCTATTCTCGTGCTAAGTTGGCTATATTTATCCAAATCCCATGTAAAGGACTCCTGAGTTCATAATTTGAGAATCAAAATAAAATATTTTTTTTCAATAATTTAGTTAGTTGAATCATAACAAAGTTACAGAAAAGACCTATAACAATATGAGCTGCTTACATACTTAGAATACTGCAAATTCAACATTTTAGAAAACCCAGCATTGGTTTTTTTTTGGGCACCAGAAAATGTCAACAGTCAAAACTTCAATAAGAATGGACTTTGGGGAACCCAATATTGCTAGGGTATTAAATCCAATCAGGAAATAACAAATAACAAATAAAAAATGATGCTTAAAAGAGGAAAAAGGATAGAGGAATAAGAAAGAAACTATGAGGGCCCAATAAAAACTACTCACCGTCTTTCCAGATGTACATTTTACTGTAATTTCTTTGCCATTAACTTCCACAACTTCCCCATCTATCCAGACTACCTCGGGATCCTCGACCCAAACAAAGGATCCAACCCCGTAACTGACTGAAACAGCCTGTACAGTCAATGGAATCATCAGTATGTCAATCACAAAATCTAAAAACCTTAATCTTCAGGTGAAACACATTCATCTAATTGACATTTAACCCTCCCAAACTTAAACGTGTGGTCAACACACAGAAGACTTCAAACTAAGTCTGCCTCTGACTCCTATTGATAGTTTTATCAGCAAAAACATGTTTCCCTTTTTGGTATGTAGAACTAGAAACAATATTAGGTCAGACACTATTCACTAGTGGTGCAAAGCTTAACAAGTCCACAGATATGCCTCCAGTGTCTGAGGACTAGAGAATTCCTTATATCCAATGTCTGAGGACTAGAGCCTACCAATCTGATAAAAACAATCAATATCAAAAAAGTGAACAACAAAATTGGAGCAATAAACGTAGAAATGGTTCAAATTCTTTAATCAATCTCTTATCATGCCATCCCATTAAGTAGCTACTTCTATAAGCAACAACCTGGCTCCTCGCAAAAAAATTTAATTGCAACAAAAGTAGGAAACTATGACCACAAATTCTTGATGAGCGCATCGATCATATAAATGATGATATTCTTTTGAGGTCACAAGCATTTGTTCCATGACAGAACACGAAGATGATTGCTTAAAAATTCCCGTCTTTAACAAAAATGTCAAACAAGATTGGGAAACTGAGAAGGAAAAAAGCACCATATTGAGCAAAGAATTGATCAGATTTTGATCCGAAACAAGAAATTAGAACCCTGGATCCCTTACCATGGATAGATTCATCAATTCCAACAAAATGTCCTTAGAAAGAGCCAATCTTCACTTCTTTGGTCCTATCTGCTTTGTCGCTTGTTATAGTAGCAGCTGGTCGACGAAAATCAATAATTGGTCCACGAAGATTAACATGTTAAAGTGGTGATTTGTACGGTGAGAAAGACTGGACATATTTTGTCAGAATCATAATCAAATCGTACTAAATAAAGAGAGAGAGTTAAAAGGAAGCATTAAGAAGAATCTAAAAGATCACCTCTATCTAGGTTTTCTCGTCGTCTCTCTTTCCCACTATCTTCTCACCTGGTTTTCTTAAGTTTCAATATGTGGTAGATATTAGAAAGGTAAGTGTTAGTCCTTTTTGGCTGGATTAGTTAAAATAAGAAACTTTAGTTATCCTTGTCCACTAGAATCTTTTTTTCAGTTAATAACCAAGTTCTATTTAAAGTTATAGCTGCGATTCTTTTTAAGAATATCTTTAATCATATAAATGATGATATTCTTTTGAAGTCACAAGCATTCTTTCCATGTATGGCCTTCCTCTTCCATTTGTTGCTTCCACGAATGCTTGTGACTTCAATAATAACCTTAGAACAATATCTAATCCCACATGAAACTACTCAGTTTCTCTGGTCAGGTTATGATAGTATTAATGTAAACCAAAGAAGTCAAATCTGAAACAAGGATTCTACCAGGCGACAGATTAAATGCATACCCAGAAGAAGCAAATCAATTCAAGGGACTCGTCGTGCATCAGATACATGAATCAAGAAACAATATAAAGGAATAAAAATTAACGTCTCGGAATTGCAGAGTTCTGTAAAACTACAT
>JANSVA010000005.1:40846894-40871056 GCA_025504915.1 Erythroxylum reticulatum
TTTTTATTATGTTTGTAGGGATATAATTGAAAACATAAGTCAAAATTAAGTTACATTCTATAAAATACTGTTACGTATCAAATACTATAATAAGAATTCACCCAACTTTCCTATTAGAATTCTTATAAATATTCAAACGTGTGAATATCTTTACTTTCCATATATTTACTTTCCAAAGAATCATATTCCAAATTTACTTTACTTTCCCGTTAATCAAACGGAACTTTACGGGTACCATATTGGAATTTGAATATTGTATTTGCTAACAATAGCACATTTGTAGTCCTCAAAAAATAAGTAACTTTATCATTGTCTTAAACTGCGTCAAGTTTTAACAGTGTTGAAACATTATGTTTCATAATTTTCTGATTTGTACTAAATTAGGTTGAAATTTGTATTTGGAATTCTCTCAACTATTAGTTAGTGTTTCCTCAATCCTTTTCGTAAGTAAAAGTGTAAAACACAAATCATAATTAGAAATACAATAACTATGATACTCTATAACCGGAGTTTGTAAACATCAGCAATCCTCATTAACTATGTCTTGGAAGCGGATAAGAACGGTGGTAAACTAAAGACAAAAGGAACCTCAAAGTGATGGGGACGTTACTTGTTGGAGCCCGAGTCAGCCATCGTTGACTTCATTTCAAGTAATTTGGAGTTTTATGGGGAATTGCAGTTTGCTTAACTAGCCTCCAGTTACTGCTAATGAGCTCCACCTAAGTGCAGATGTCACTTCCCTTGTCCCGTACCTAATTAGTGAGTAATCTAACATTAATCTTGTCATCGTTCGAATTACCCTATTCTTAAGAACTGCCCAATTTAGTTTGGTCCCTTATTCAATTATAAACAACAACAGAAAGGAGAATCTGATTGTGATTAAAAAGGACAGGGAGGATTCTAAGAAACGATGTTCTACTTTAAATTGAATATCATGTTTCACGTAAAATAGAATTAATCACCACTACCTAGTTAAGACAAGGAATAGGGGACGGCTAATCCACTTGCACTTAGTGGCAACTCCATTTAACCCACCCATCATGCCTTTCTGCTTATAATTTCTCTTAAAGTTAACAAAAGCAATGGTTTTCTCAATTAATAATTGAAGTTAATCTGCAATTAGAACGACCGCTTGGCTCACACAAATTGCTATATGATGTGTTAATTTAATTTTGCTCACAAGTTGGTGTTTTATGTAATGACGCAATATTCATTATCTGTTTCTTGCATCAATGGAACTTTGAGTTGTATGTTTTTAATTTTCTTTCGTATTATGATGTGTTAACAAACATTTCACTTCTTATTAATTGGTCCACGGATGAAGTTTTACTCACTAACGCACTACCTCAGTTGTATAGAACCCATCAAAAGAAATATTAAAAAAAGAGATTAGTTGAAGTGTTCACAATAGCTTTTAAGGAGTGATTTGTCTTAATTAGATGTCATCCTCATCGAACCTCCAAATTCTTATTCTTCAGCCTCTACAGATTATTTATGCCATCGCCCCTTCACAAACATATGGATTTAACCTCAAATACATAAAATGTGGATTATAGAATTTTGTTTGATGATTCTATTACCCTCCTACACAGAAACAACAGCAACATCAAAAACTCTAGTGCACAAAGCTTTGCATTCAGTGAGGGTTGAAAAGAGAGACATCAATTATACGGAATTTTCTCTTTATATTTTTCGAAGTGGTTATTTTCGTGATTTGAATCCAGCATATACCTAAAGTGCAAACTTGAGTTAGACATTAGGCTAATCGAAGCGTATTTTTACCAAACATAAATCTTGGTTGAGATAAAGCCACAAAAAGCTAAATACACGAGACTCTCCCCTTGTAAGGTCTTAAAATTCATAAATATATGTTAAATATTTTTAATAGGAACACCTTTGTTGCTTCTAAGCTATAGTAAAAAGAATTCAGATGGATGCTTAATTATGAAATGATAAATGTTAAAGCAGCAAGTTATTAAGGAATTAAAAACTGCTTCATCAATTATGTGCTAAACCTTCTCCTTCTTTCTCCCTTTTCTCTTCCCCTTCTTTCTCCCTTTTCTCTTCCGTCCTTCTATCATTTTTTTAAACTTTTTTTGGGTTAAGACTTAAGAATGTCAATCATAATTATAAAATTTATTTCTTATATATAATTCAGCTACCATTTGTCTATTCACTTTTAAAGAAGTTAAAATATAGTTTTATTAACAGAAAAATTAAAATATGACTATTTTGAATAATTCTGAATCTTCTAAATTATTAAAGGATATAAAATGTTTGAATGCGTTTTGAATTACTTCAACTGAATATAAGCCCTTTGAGATTGTTAACTTAAAAGGCATTTGTTTTAGTCTGGACGAGAGTTGAAAGTGAGATAAGGACAGAGAGAATAGGACGTTCCGCCATGCCTTTTAATAGAAAGATCCCAAATTTAAAATTGAAAGGTCAAAAAACGCATTTAAAATTCTTAAAATAGCACTGAAGGATTGGGATTTATCCGGAGGAACCCAAATGGTGGTTTTTGATAGACATGCATATAAAGAATTAAAAGAAAAAGGAAACAAAAGCTAGCACCATCTGCTGATGATCTGGAAGGCAAAGTAAACAGGGAGGTCGCACAATCAACCTTTTCCTTTTTCTCTTTACTTTCTTATGCATGAAATTGCAGTCTTTACTCTTTAGACTACAAAGGAGTCCCACTTGAATAGATCCTCAGTGTTTGCCAGCAGGCTTCACGAGATATTGGGTTTGTGACACGTGTTACACGTCACATCCCGTTGGTTGAATAGAGTGGGATCTTTTCCTCCCACTTTTTTCCTTCTTTAAATAAACAACAAAACAGTAGATATCAAAAGTTTTTACTAAAATTAATGGGGGATGAGACGTAACAAACAAGAAATAGAGATGACAATCGCATTTGATCTGGACGGTAACGCTGATCTTTTTTTAAATAGTACATTTTTATTTAAATTTAAAATTTTTTATATTTTATTTTAAAATTTTAAAATTTAAATCAAACTAAACCTAATTTAACTCATAAATCAACTCATTTAAAATATTTAAAATTTCATCTCTAGATCAGTCCATTGTTATCAATAACAGAAAAAAGGTCGAGGTCCTGGAATTGGAAATGGCTTTGCGACTTTTAATTAATTTATGATATTCGGAAAGTTGTTTTTTAATTGGACAATTATGAAGATGCTCGTTCCTATCAAGCCTCCAGATTCGATTGTATTTCTTCTACTTCTTCAAAAAAAAAAAAAAGAAGTCAATTTAAACCTCTGAACAATTCTATAGAAATTAATTACCAAAAAAATTCTATAGAAATTAATATTTTCTAAATTAAATTATCGATTATACACAGAACAAGTTGACTTTTTTCGTCAATACATGTTTCAAACAAAGATTCTACTTAGAAATCCGGCTTTCTAATTTCTCGTTGCCTCCCTGAAGTATCTTGTGTTTTTCGTTGGACAAGATATTACGTGAATTTATTATGCTTGTACTCATTTGTAAACAGCATGATTAAGTCATAAATAAATAAGAAGTCGGTCTAAATGGATTATAAAACACAAGCCGTCCACATCTATGTCCCTTTACCATGTTTTAATGGTTTAGAGGCATTGTCACAATTCTTATACAAGGCAGCAAATCATAGATTAATGATTTCCCTACCTTAATGGGACATATATAAACAGGATTCAAAGAAAGACAGGCAAATGAAAAGCAATCATAAATTTATTTGTCATTCCACTTCTGGAGGATTGGGTGATCCATTCTCCAATTCCTACCTATACCACATTCATATGCATGAATTTTTAATAACAAACGTTCCTCTCTTCACCCTATACATGCATGTGCATATGAGTATAGATTCCAAACATTTACTGTAAGATACTTAAAAAGCTTGAGTACAAGAAAAACAATTCCTATTTAGTCTCCAGTTTATATTATTTGTTCTAAATGTATTCCGTAGTTTATAATCTTTTTTTTATCCTCTCATTCTTGTAAGTTGTAACTCAAAACTAATGTTGGATTATTCACCGGCACATATATACCCATATGTTGCTCTATATATATTTAGCAAGCATATGGGCGTGTAATTGGATATGCCAAAGTATAACCAAAAAAGAAAACAAAATTTCATCGATTTAACTTGTTCTGCAGAATGAAAGATACAAGACGAATCTGTGTGTGTTGGGCTACTGACAATTAATTGTGCAGGCAAAAAGGACAAGAACCACATCATTTATATCATCCATCTTGGATGGCATTACATTATTATTGTCATAAGATACGGAATATGTAGGCAGGATAATAGCCGGCAGACACACATATGTTCCAGTGATGTATACGTTAATCACCGCAGTCATGATTCCAAATTTGACAATCAACAAACAATAATTGGCGTGTTGAGCCAACCTTGATGAGGCCGAAAGGAGGGTAGGAAAGGTTATGTAGGCAGGGAAAGAATACTGACACAATACCTGTTTTTGTTGTCTTTTAGACAATGATTAAAGCTTGCGCACTTCACTTTTGTAACATTAAAAGGAAATGGTGAGCTCATACAAGCAGCTAGCATCCCTCCCCGCTAAGTAAAACCACACAATAGACAATTCAACTCTACTTTATTCCAAAACGTGCTTGGACGCGAAGCCTGTTCATGACCCAAATCCTAAGAGAGAGGGTCTATGGATAGAGGTTGACTTATCTACGACTGCAGTCAAGCATAAAGGGCGAGACTTCGTGGTCAACAATTGTCATGAACTACCTCTTTTCCATGGAATTTCATCGCTTGTTTTGGCTATAACCTGCTTTAAAAAGATGATAATTACTGTTTAATAGACTCGATACTACCTTGAAGTAAAAATATTTGAGTTATTACATATAAATGTTGATTTAATATATAATTTAAAAATAATAATTACAGTTCAATCTTTACTAGTAAAAATGTTTATAATTAGCATAACCATCGCAATCAAAAATTGCATACTTCGATTCTATCGCACTTCTTTATGCGTGATGGATTCATTTTGACAGAGGTCCATTATTGCTGTGAGAATGATTGAAAGATTGGTTTTGTGTGGGGCGGACAAGTTCCACGTGTTCATTAGCTCCAATTTAAGATATTTTGTTAGGAAGCTTTCAACATGGAAAAGGTTAAGATCTCAATCAATATCTGTAAACTAATATAAATGAAAAAAAAAAAACATTCCTGGCCATAATCAACTTGACATGTTAGTGTGTTTCCTTCAAATGCCTCGGTTGGAGTTCATTAAAAAATTAATGTCACATAAGCTCCCGATAATTCATTATTTTTCAGAACAATTTTTGCAACCTGGTTTTAGTTTGAAAAGATTATTCGAACATGATAATTCACATATTTTTATTTTCTAAATATTTTATTATGTAATTTTGTGTTTTAAATTAATTTCTAGTTTCTTATTAAATAAATTGGAATAACATGTTTTTAGTCTTTTTTATTTTAGTCTCCCAATTACTAAATCTTATACTTCAATTCAATCCTCAATACATTCTAATAATTATATATTCTAATTTTTAAAATACATGTAATTAAAATTTGATATGGCATGCTAAATTTTTTGAAAATTTTTTAATTCAATGCCAAAAATTTTAATTAATTAACTATCTTTTCATAACTCTTACATGTCAAAATATTAGTTTTGTTATTTTTTCTAATAGAGTCCCTTTTAACCTGACATTTGGATACTTACGTGAATACCTATATTGATTGACTCGTGACCTATGAACTTGACTCATAACTTATCTATAACGCAACAATTTTATTTCAAAATAACCCACATAGTAAAATTCGTGCTTAATAAATAAATGAGAGTATAGACAACAGCACTGAGAATACTGATGACCTTGATTTTTTAGCATACTAATGGAGACAACTATACCTAAGAAGAACCAGAACGGTAACCAAATTTTGTTAGATAAAGTCACAAGTGTACTGACTAAGCACAAAACTGCCCCAAGTTTGGCTCGTTCTCAAATAAAACCCAAAACTATAAGATGTACATAAGAGACTATTCACCTTCATATATCATGTGTCAGAAATTGCTCAAGTGTAGTCCAATATTAGAACTAGTTCAATCTGAAATTGATGAGCAATATCACAATTGGGAAATGAGAAAGGATCCCAAGAGATGGAACAAAGGATCAAAACGTAATTAAAGGATGAGGCAGAAGAACGAAGAACGAAGACGAGGTAGGAAAAAATATATAAACAAGGAATGAAGACGAGGACAAGGTAGTAGATAGAAGATGAAGACTTGCATAAAGTGGGTCATGGAACGAAGATGAGATAGGAAAAAAATATAAACAAAGAATGAGGACGAGGACAAGGTAGCAGATAGAAGATGAAGACTTACATAAAGTGGGTCATGGTCTTATTGGTCAGACAACACAGAGGGAGGTAAGGAAAAGGAACATTAGGGTTCAAAACTGTGAGTTACTTTTTTAAAACAATGGTGGTAATAGGTTAAGGGTTAAATCCATGGGTCATGTTCACAAAATTTTCATGTTCATGTTAGGTTGAAAGAGGTTCTGTCAATCACATCAATAAAAAATTAATAAAATTAACTTTTTTTTATAATTTTTAAAAATTTTAAAAAATAGTCACTTAATTAAAAATTTTAAATAATTTAGCACTGAGGTCAAATAATTTCGAAAGGTTTGATAATGTAAAAGCTATTATCTCTTAATATGATCTAGGTTATAGTTGAAAATGACGTATGCACTTAGATCGAATGTCTGTAATATTTTCATTAAGAACATCAATAAAAAATTTAATGTGGAAACAAATTTTATGAATTAAATTGCAATATTTAATTTTTAAAAGAATAAAATAAAAATATTATAAAGTTGAAGGAATGAAAATGTCCTTAATCCATTGTTATTAGAAAAAAATTAAAAATGGCATTTACCTTATTTAGAGAATGAATTTGAAGTATATATAGCTTTTGAAAAATAGTCAATCTAAGGTTTTAATAAAAGAAACTACATTTATTTTATACTACTCAAAGAATAAATACACTAACGTTTGTCCCTTCTACAAGAAAGTTATGTATTTAATTCAATAATTATTTAAATACACCTTTTCACCCAAAGTCATATATCTCTTATGATTTAAACACTCTAAAATGATGAGCCTCTATTCCTAATAATATCTAATATATGTTAAGGACTTAACCATATGATCATAAATTTAGTGACTTTTAGTAGTTATCAGTATCATATATACAATTTTTATCAATAATGGGTTATAAAATGAGTTTCAATAAAAAAAAGTATAAAAAAAGGTTATAATGAAATTTTATTGATGTTAGTCCAAACACTTTAAAACTTTGAATTAAGCTTCTTACCTATTAGTAGTTAAAAGGTGTGTCTTCCCACCCTTAACAGGAGTATGTGGATTGTAATATTTGACCACCAATAAAAGGGTATATAAAGAATCTTTTTACCATTTTCACAACCAATAAAAGGGCAATACACAAGTTTCTCATTATTAACAATATCCAACTCGTATAATCAATGAAAATCCACATATACAAGCTTCTTGTTGACAATAATGAGATAACAACCTACTCCTAAAAAGCATATAAAAAATCTTTTTATCGTTAATCATAATGAGCAGTATTAAGTCCGACAAATCGTCAAAGAGCGTCCTTGAACTAGTTTTTCATATCAACACCCTAAAAATGGTAAGTTCTAAATAGCTTTTACTTACTTTTTTTTTTGTCTTACATTTAATTCTATTTTATTTGTATTAATATCTCTATTTTATATCTAATCCCTATTTCAATGAAATATAGGTGATGTTAGAACTAAATGAGTAATTTTTAACTTAACTACCAATTAAACTTAATTATTTTTATTTATGTTCTATTAAAAATTAATTAGGAAATGCTAAAATAATTTTGGTTAAATCAATTATGAGAAATGAGGGCTTTAAAAGTTTATATTGACAGGGTGTTTAATTCACCTGCTGGAATAGATAAGGAATGTAATGCTTATTCCTAATAATAATAATAATAATAATAATTGTCTATACCTATTTCGTGTTTCATAGAATAGGTAAAGACATGATGAGGTATTTTTAGCTATTCCTGAAAGTGTAAGATAACTAAACTTGAGATTAGTTATTCTGTATGTTATTTTTTAACTAAACAAAGGAATAATTATTTATTAGGAATTCATCAGTAATAAAATAGCTATTCCACTCAACCAAACATGCAGGGTTTGGGACTTCATTAATGGGCGTAATTCTAACTAAACCACTGCACTTTAGTTGAGTGCACTTGAGGTTATAAAAAATAATGTAGGGATTGTGACAATTACGTTAGGGTTTTTCAGTGGCAACTATGATAATGGTTGCACAACTTGTGTGGACTCTTGTTAATATTACAAGCCAAAAGCTTATGGTTTAATTACCAGTTGATGTTATTTTCCTTTTTCATTTTTATAAAGGTTGAGAAGTAGTGGCTATGGAAGCTATTAGATTAATGGTAATTTGTATGTTTTGCCTACTATTAATATTGTGGATTGTTTGTTGAAGGGTATTTTGTCCTGATGTGATCAATATTATATGATTATAATTGAGGTATTTAATACGGAAATTAAATAGTTCTATTGCATTCGTATTGGAGTGATTGTTAAATGTAAATATATGATTTGTTCATGATCTAATAATGATTTCCTTGTGTATTTCTTATTGATATTTATTAACAAGGTTATAGGTATTGTATTTGTAAGAGTGAGATACGTTACAAGTTAAGTCCAAGGCCATTAACTGATTAGGATTTAGGTTATTGGCCCATGAAAACATATTTATGCATATGCATTAGGCATAAGATGGTATTACTTTAGATGTTGTTGTATTCATGAAAATATGAAATTGCGAAAGTAATACTTTATTTATGAAAATTAATTCCAAATTGTAAGTTCCTTTTTATAATGCTAATCACCTTTAGTTGCATTATGTTGAGGTATTTGGTCCTGACTATATAGGAATTGCATGACTAAGGTTAAGGCATTTGACACATGTGTCTTTGTTATCATTGTTAGTTCAAACATGCAAGTTAAATAATTTTGTTATATTTGTATTATATGTGAGTGTCAAATGTAAACATATGATTTTTTAATGTCCTAATAATGAGTTTCTTATATACTATTTTGTGGTATTTATTAATAAGGTCATAAGTCTTATATTTATAAAAGTGAGATTTTATAAGCTAAGTCCAAAGCTATCGATTAACAAGGAGTTAGGTTATTAACCTGTATAACCATTTTCTATTTCTATGGTTTGAGATGAAATTTTATTATTCTAGCAGTTGTTGTATTTATGATAACATATAATTGTAGAAATAAGATTCTACTTATGATAATTACATTCATATTTTAATTGCTTTTATATAATGTTAACCCATCATTTGCATGATGATAAGGTAGTTGGTTCTAATTGCATAGTTACTATATGAGTGGGGTTATTTATCTGATATAATTCCTATTTGCTAAACATGGAAGTTAAATAGTTTTGATGAATTTGAATTAGTGAACTGTTAAAATGTAAACATATGAAATTTATGACCTAATTACGATTGCCTTATGGACTATTTAATAATATTTATTATTGAGTTTATAAGTATTATATATGTAATATTCAGGTATGTTATAACTTTACAGCCATTAATTAATTGTGATTTAGGTTATTGGAGTATGAAACCATTTTCTCATTTGCATATATTGAGCATGATATGTTATTACTTTAGAAGAAGTTATATTCATGACAATATGAAATTATGTAAATAAGACTCTATTTGTGAAAAATTACATTTAAATTATGAGTGCTTTTCATAAGGTTAGTTACCATCAAATGTGTGATGTTAAGGTATTTGGTCTTAATGCATAAGTGTTGTATATATATGGTTGATGCATCTAATATATGTGTCCTTTGTTATTCTTTTTTGTTTAGTATGGAAGTTAAATAGTTTTGACACATTTATACTAGTGCAACTGTCATATATAAATCTATGAATTTTGTATGTCCCAATCATCACTGCCTTGTGGACTATTCAGTGGTATTTATTAATAAGGTCATGGGTATTAGATCTGTAAGATTAGGGTATGTTATAAGTCAAGTTTATGGTTGTAGACTAATTGACATATAAGATAATGCCCTATGAAATCACTTTCTTATTCTAACACATTATGTATTGTATTTCTAAGTATGAGATATGTATTACATAGTCCATAAAGGAAGTGCAAGGTGTATTGAACTCACTAACTTTCTCCACAAAAAAGAAATAATATTGTGGTTAAATCTAAAGGGAAGGTAATCTCAAAGCATAAATTATTCTTTCTAATTAGATGTTAATTATGCACATTAAAAAATTTCTCATGACGATAATTTCCAAATTTGGTTTGAATCATAAACAAAAAAGTGATGATTGATGCTAATGTTGGCAACATAAGTTAGTAAAAGCCTGATAGGAAATAAAGTATATACATTTATGTTTTTTGATGAGTATATTTAAACTATATATATTTTTCAAATTAGATGTTACTCAAAGATGGTTTAAAAATTGATGTCAACCTAATTTTGAAGTAATTCAGGTGGGTTATCATTATGGATTTAGTGAATTTGGAGTGATAGAGAATCTCAAGTTTAAGAGGGACATATGATATTATCTCTCCTAGAGGTTTGATATATCCTAATGACCATACCTTAATTAAAATGGAGAATCAAGTTTAGGAGCTTTCTGGGAATATGATGAGATGGATTTTTGGTGTTCCTAATAGAGAAAAATGAGTATGTGTAAAATATGATAAGGCCTAAGTTGATAAGGTTTTGATAAGAGTATAAAATAAATAAACACTAAATTTATTCTTACATATTCCTTATTTATAGATAATGATTTAACTTATAAAATTTGTTGTGAAGGTAAAATAATATAAAAACTATAATGCTATGTTCAAAGCCGGAAATGCATTATAACATTATGCTATATTAAAAGTTGAAAATTAGCATACATACAATACTTCAACTATGGTTAAGTCTTTACAGATGTGCACATTTTTAAAAGAAAATTAGATGCTTTTGGTATTTATGGAAATAGATTCATTTGGTAATATTGTACATGAAATTTGAATTTTGTGGATAATCCTTCAATTTCCATTAGAAACAAATGTTTCCATGATACTGCTAAACACACTTTAATCTACAACTTGCATAATTGTTAACTTTCACTAATATCACAAGTTTATAAAGGAAAAAACTTTTACTCCTCTAATTCTATATTTGCACCCTAATTTGTTAACTTATGAGTCTCAAAACTACAGAAACTACATTAGCCCATCCATAAATAAATCGATACCTAATAAGTGCCTTAAGTGAAAAGAAACATATACATACATTAAAATAAATTAATCTCATGTATAGAGGATCGAGTGAAGAAAAAGGAAATGAAGATGAATACCATAAGAAGAAGCAAAAGGAAGAAGACTTTGGATCTTATTTTTAATGGTTGATTGGAACTTTTTCTTTTTATTTTCCCTCAAATTATACAAAAAAGGCAACTTGCCTTCATTCATTTTTCTCCATATTACACTTCTCTAATTATTCATATGCAATAAAAAATGAATATAATTAGTAAAAGTATAATCTACCACTTATTCAAATATTGATAATATATTTATATTATATACTAGTTTTTTTCTAATACTTTAAGCATTTCATGGTTTGTATAATTAAAACAATCATAAAATATACATACTAATGCAAAACTTATAATAAAATGTGCCTGCTAATTCTAAGGAACATTATCAACATTCATACTTTTAAAACATTGGTTTAAAGTCATTGTCACGTGGAATTAAATCCTTCCTTAATCTTCATTAGATGTAGCCAATGATAATCAAACAATTAAATCAGAAACAATTCATTTCAAATTATATGATATTATCATCCACAAATTTAATTAAACTACAATTTAGTAAGTGAAAATAATGTTGTTAAATAGCTTTTTAATATCTAGACTTCATTCTTTTTTGCCTCTTCTTTTGTGCATCCTTTACACAAAATTGTAACTTTTTTGTTTTTTGTCTCCCACGGGAATTTGAGACTAATGGGTCCTTTAAGCTACCATTAGTTGTATTGGTTACTATCAGGCCACAATATTTGTCCATCAAATATGTATCAACTTAGTTTTTAATACAACTATCATCAACTCATCTTAAGTTAGTATTAGTTACACTATATAATTTTTTTACTAGCTTCATCTACTAACAAGTAATAAAACTTATATTGGCTATAAATAATAACATTAAAGGAGTTATAGAAGTTGATTTTAAAATTCTTGCAATACTTATACCATTATCCTTCTATATATTATCAACTCTTATCTTCATATGACATCTTTGTTCATCCTTTTGTCACCTTTTAAGAAACAAAATTTTTTAATTCGACTTTAACCCTTTTCAATAAATTTAATCATATGTCGACATGTTATTCCCTTGAGTTTAAATAATATGTAGCTATATTTTGCTTCCAAGGGTAAGTCAATTGTGCAATTGTGTATACTTTAAGAACAATGCACCTTTTACCCATCTCTTTAACATTATACAACTTAAATTCTTATATTTTCATGTTTTACTCACCTCATGATACATAATACTGGTTAGCTTATCTTGTACACGATTAAAGAGAATATTCATATATGGCTTCTAAAATTCCTTCTTAATATCAAACAGTAAAATCAAGGGTACACTAATCTCTATTATAACTAATTAAATTCTATGTCCCTCTTAATATTCTCTTTTAATACTTCCTTGTATTTCTCAACAAATTATCTCATAGTATTATGAGAATACATATAACCATCGGAGTAAGCATCCATACCATCTATTCTTTGTGTGGTCGATATTCTAGTCTAAAATTAGTTCCTAACATAGATTATAACCTACTTCTTACATTGATTATATAGAGGTTGAACACTTAAGTTATTATCTAAGTTATACTTAAAAATTATTTATTCAAGTTATCAAAAAATATTTGGTGTTGTTGATATTATAGACAACATTCAAAATTTTTAAACCTTTTGTAACTCTTATGAGCATCAAATTTGTAAAGAATTTTGTTTAATATATTCCACAAATCGAGTTTATGTCTAGCTCTTTAATACATTTTTGTTATATATTAAAAAATAATTTTGAGTTTTTCAAAATTTATTCTTATTTCCAATTGCACCTCCGTCTTAGGAGTCCACATACAACTACATAAAGTCATCACATATAAAGAGAAACTTATAAATCTTTGTTCATCTACATTATAGGCAACTTAGATATGTATTTCATTTCTATATAGCTTAGAAACTTCAAAATCACCAAACACTTATATTCAAACTGCGTCTCATTAACATAATTAAATAATAATTCATACTAAGCATTAATAACATTAAATATATAGGTTGTAATATGAGTATATAGTTATCAAGTTAAAGGTATC
This sequence comes from Erythroxylum reticulatum, assembly GCA_025504915.1. Taxonomy (NCBI): domain Eukaryota; kingdom Viridiplantae; phylum Streptophyta; class Magnoliopsida; order Malpighiales; family Erythroxylaceae; genus Erythroxylum; species Erythroxylum reticulatum. The sequence goes on from JANSVA010000005.1 coordinate 40,860,426, forward strand.
ATTAGTTTTATCCCTAAATCAATATCATGTTTATTATATTTCCTACTTTACCATTTTTTCTGTGTGTGTGTCTATATATGTACATATATGTACTCTCCATCGTACAAACACACATATAAATATATTATGCATTGCTCTCATATGGTATTAAAGCTAATTTGCCCTTATTCTACAAATTTATAGTTGAGTATTTGTCAACTATTTGTTTTCTTGAGTGGCTTGGTTATGTTTATAACCAACCAATTCCACCACCTGTTTCACATAACTCAGCTTGTTATAGTTTTGTCATTTTTCTTACGTCAATCAATTGCCATATGTTGATGTATATTGTCACCATTTTTTATGTGATTTTTTTTGTGTTCTACCATATTCCAATCAGAGTCTTCATTTTATTTATTCACACCATTTATTTCATCCAAGCCATCTACTCCATATTTAGGATGGTAATATGGCCTAACCAGCCTCAGCTCGAGGTTGATAAATAAAGGAAAAAAATATCATTTTGAAGTTTTATTAATATGGTGACAAAACAAATGGCTATATGGAAGTCAGACTTGAATTACTTTTTTCTTTCAGGTCTTCTATGTTACGTCATTCTACTCTCTCTTATCTTGTTAGTTGTGTCTCTATTGTTATCAATCCTAAAACTACAGAAAAGGAATGATGAAGATGAAATTAAGTTTGACAAACAACTAAAAAATGGGATAGTAAAATTCATTAAATCTTGACCTAGTTTCATAATACGTGTCTTTTTAGGATCAAAGGAGAATTTTGGTTCTTTGGTACTACTAAGGAGGTGTGAAATCTTCTAAAAATTGTTTACTTTGTTTATAATTATGTTCACCAATTTAAGTTCTATTGATGTTTTCTTCGTATGCAATAATAGTTGGCCTAAACTATTCATAACAATGTTTTTGAGTGCCAAGCTCTATGGGATCAATTAACTGTGATCCTAGACAACCCGACTCTTTTAAACTTCTTAATATGGACTTTTCTGATTGACAACATATGTGGCATCTTCTTATGACACTTTATACTCAATTTGAGTCTATCAACACTACTCTTCTTCATCACAATCCACTTTTTAAATTGAATATTGTGATTTGAAAATTATTATCACAAGAAACTTGATTGCACACTCTTTATGTTTAACAATCATTATCCTTTTATGATGTAGTAGTAGCAACTTATAGTCCATCCTACTCTCGTAATATTATTTGTAATTATTGTAAGAAACAAGGTTATGTAAAGCTATCAACCTTAAATTAGACAGACTTTTGGTTTAAGTACTCTAGTTAAATCTCAAAATACCTATAGATTTGTGAATTCTATTATTGTTACTGTTATTAAAGGTTCTTTTGAGAGTATTTCTCCAAAGTTTTCTTTAAAGGATATTTAAGTCCTTCTATAACTATTGCAACCTGACTTTGTTATTCATAGTTCCTCTGTTCTTTCTGTTGCCTCGGTACTTCATCATGGTATTATGATTATATGGCTTACAATCACATGTCTTTTGATTTTTCTCTTTTTTCATCTCTGTCTATTCTTATAACTTTACCTCATGTTCAAAGTGAAGATAATTTTGTTTTACATGTTGATACAATAGGCATAGTTTCCATATCACACTTGTCATTTCTTGTTACCTTTATTCTTATTCATTCTTCGAATCTTACGTATGTTAGTCAATTAGTTGAAATTGGTCTTGATGTTAGAAGTCTTTCATAATGGTTGTATTGTGCAGGATCTACAAACATGTATGGTTCATGGGATAAGGCATAAGATCGATAGACTATTTGAACTCAATACTCTCTATCTTCCATCTAAAGTTATTGTTGTCATCATATCTTCTACTCTATGACATTCTCATCTTGGACATGTTTCTGATTATAGATTAAGTTCTTTAATTTTTGGAGGTAGTTTAAGAGATTGCAAGGTTAAACCTTTTAATTGTGTTTCTTATCAATTATTTAAAAATCATGCCTTACATGTTAATATAAGTCATATTGTTACTCCTACACCATTTAACCTAATTCATTATGATTTTGGGATGCTCCTCATCCTATTATTTAGTTATTTTATCATTTTTGTAGATGATTATTGATATATGCGTAATTGTTGATACATTTAACCCTTTACACTTAGTGATTAATGATATGAAAATGCTTAAGATACTCACTATAGTTCTCATATGATTTTAGGTACAATTCAGATGCGAAAGAGCTAAATTGAGTTTAAAACACTATATTTATGTTGTCTTCTTGAGAATCACATTTACTTGTCTTCATGGAGTAAGAACGAGAAGGATTAAAGTAAGAGAAGACAAGAAAATACATAATGAAGAGCATGAAGAGTGTTATAATAGCTCACGACAATGCATGATTTGTTATTACTATGAGACACTTCTCACGACTATGACAAAAGGTGTCATGGGTGTGACATAGACATGACAATGCGTGATTTGTCATAGTTGTGAGACACATGTCGCGACCATGATAAAAGGTGTCCATGTCACGCCCATGCGCATGAGGCTCATGGCCATAAACCTCAACTAAGGTGGCTCAGGGGCATGACAATATCATGTATGCTCGTTAGACACTTACATCTCACCGAACCCTACTTTTTAATATAAAAGCATCATTTATATGACGACCGAAGGGGGATGAAAGGTTTCGATATGTTTTCGGTTGGGCTGAATCGAAGGTGTTCTCGAGAGAACACAATGAGGGCTATGAAAGCTCTCAATCATGAGAGACCTATGGAGGGGTAACTTTTCCGATGCTGGTTTGGAGGTGCAATTGATACCAACGATTTGGTTAAACATTTCTTTCATTGTTTGTTGTTCTTTCTCTTATAGGTTGATTATGTTATTATTTAATGTTTGGGTCTTGTGTAAGAATGAATGAATGCTTTATTTGATTATTTTTATGTAAGAACTCATTGCTAGAATCGAATATAATACATAATAGTTGTTTTTTGGATTTATTTGTGGCAACTAATGGTTGCGAATCATTAGGGATAACATAACTTAAGTTAAATAATCCGAGCTTGTGTGATTATTGCTTATATTGGTTTGTTTTTCTCACTTATAAGGCAGTTGTCTGATTAAACTTAGAGAGCATCTCCTAAGTTATCATATAGCTAAGGTTAATTAACAAGCTCTTCTTAGTTAACTATGACCTAAGGAAAAATCAGGATTAACAGAGCTTGTTGTTAATCTACGACCAATAGTTCAAGGAGAGGTAAAAGAACAACAAATCAATGAAATATATTTAATTAGTATTTAGATTGAGATTTAACCAAAGAATTGGATCCCTAACCAATTCAAAACTTTTCGTCATTTTTACATGTTTTCTTTATTTTGCTTTCTTTAGTTAGTTTAGTTTTATTTTCTTATTTCAAAAACATTGACATATTTCCAATATGTCCCAAGAATACATAATCATAACAAAGATTAATGACTTTCAAAAATCATTTCAAGAAGTAAATATTCCAAGCTTTTACTCATGATCATTCAACATTCATCATCTTCAAAAACCTAGCAATCTAATGGTAGACTCGGAAAATTTGTTTAACTTAAATATATCTATAGGTACACTCAACACCATTCATGATTATGTCATTCCACAACTTTGCATATCATTTCCTTTCTCCACCACCAATGTTCAGGTGCAAAATCATGGGTCAAAGGACTTTTCAAGGTTGTAATGTAGGCAAAGGTAAGGTGAGATGTGTTTGGGTCAAGTAGCATGAAAATCATCAAAGCTAGTGAAACAAAGCAACACTCATGACATCAAGTGCACAAGTTAATACTCATAAAAAACTGGGTACCATCAGCTATGATAAATGCAACATTCATATTTCACCACCCAATTCAGCTCTCTCACATAAACCACATGAAGTATATATCAATATGATGGAATCACTTATACAATTGATGACAGTAAATTGAAACCACAAAAGAGAACCTTCCAAGCCAACATCTACCTCATATTCAACATACACATATAACACATTCATTACAACTCTAGGAAAATGCATTAATTATGAATAACTTTGCAAACTCATATGCACTTCCTCCCTGATAAATTTATTTAAACAATTTTTTCATTTTCTTCTTTCTTTCATTTTCTTTTTCATTTTTTTCTCATTTTATTTATTTTCCTTTTTCTTTTCTCTTTTCTTTCTTTCTTTTCCTAATAAAAATTAAAATAAACTACATCAACATGGGAATTTCAATGATAAGATATAACAAAACATCTCAACATTAACCAACCTACACATATGTGCACCCACACACTTACACTTTTGTACATCCATAAACTCATCAATTACAAATGTTCCACTAGCTTTATGGCTTGGGTAGGACATTTAGATAGGGTAGGATATTTGGTTAAGGATAAAGCATTTAATATGGTTGATACAAAAAGAAAGGCTAATAAGGCTCAAAGGGGTTTATCAAAAAAGGGAAATTATATAATGGGTAGGCTATTTGGATAATGTAGTTCAGAAAAGCAAAGAATGCCTAATCATATACATGTTAATGCGTGTGATAAAAATATGGTATCGAATAGAAATTCAAGGAAAAATTAGGATGTACATGCCATGAAGGTCACAAATTATCAAAAGACAATGAGACTGATATGAATGTATTAGTAAAAAAAGACTCAAAATCTCACCGGCTTTGCCTACTACTAGTCTCTACTCTTCTAAAGATAATGCATATTGACCAATTACAAGAGTAAAAATACATGCTAAAGTTGCCATGAAATTCTCTAGCCAACTCATTCTCTAATCATGACTATATAGTTCTAGAAGCAATAAAAAATGAGAAAATATTTGTTTCATTTGTTTTATTCTTTCTCTCATTTGGATTGAAAACTTAAAAACAAGTAAGAAACAAACTAACATAAAAACAAACATGCAATAAAAAACAATGTGGAAATGTAAAGAAAAGAAATTTACTTCCCTTGGTTGCCTCCCAAGAAGTGCCTTTGTTTAGGGTTGTTGGCTCGATTTCTTCTTCCCCTCACGTGACAAAATTATGATTTTCAGATATTACAGTTAGTGCGACTTCCATGCGAGATTGTTTCGAATAGGGCCTTAGTTGATCATCATCCCTATTCAGCATCTTCCTGATTCTCAAATTCTCAATCTTAACTGAGTTTATACACTTTAGAAATATTTCGATCATCTCTTTGCCTTTTTCTTCTTCATTTAATTCTTTAACCTGCTAGGTAAAGGTAAAGAGTCAATCTTAATAATAATTATGAACTCAATTTTTATGTCTAAGCTAAAAGATGTATCTTTTTCTGCTTCAAGCTCCTCCTCAACTTCTTCCACGTAAGCAATTCCTTGAGTAATGCTCCCCAAATTCTCAAGCTCCTCATCACTCTGTAAGGTTTCCGCACTAACATCTATTGGGTATACCTCGAGTTGATATGACTGCTCCTCTTCCATTTGTGATTCTAGGTAGTCGATCCTCGCTGCAATCTCACCTATTTGGCTTGCCATGTTCTAGTTTCTAAACGTTAAATGCCTCATTACTTGCTGGAACTGTTGCAACTACTGTCGTAGGCTCTGTTGAAATTGGAGATTGTTAGTAATCACAACATTGATCAATTCTTCCAGAGATGTAACTAAGTTTTGACAGGAAGGTTCTGATCCACACGAGAATTGTTGTGTGTCCTGCAAACTATCATGAAAGTAATTTTGATGATTATCCCATCCATAACAAAGCTTAAGTTGGTTAGTCCAAATATTGTTGCAGGATTGAGAATATGAGTTATAAAAGAAATTACTTCCATCCATACGAATTTTTTTTACAAACACGAAACTAAAAAAAATGAAAAGATTACAAAACAACTTAAAAGAAATCAATTACAAACAAATATGTATAAAACACCAATTAAATTAAAAAAACGAAAAAATCGAGCTCCCTGGCAATGACGTCGAAATTGATCGCATGTTGTAACGCTAGTTAAAATAAAATAACTAGACTACTAATATAGCAGTGGTGAGTCTAGGTCGATCTTATAAAGAGTATATGAAAAGTTGTTGAAACGAAATAATCCATGTTCAAGAAAAAAGGAGGAGGGGTTTGGATTTTGGATAAGAAAATAAAATAAAACTAACCTAATGAAAACAAATTAAAGAAAACATGCAAAAATGATAAAAGTGAAGAATTTGGTAGGGACCCGGTTCTTTGGTTCAATCTTAGTCTAAACCCTAATTAAGTATATTTTATTGATTTAATGTTCTCAAACCTCTCCTAGCAACTATTAATCATGGATTAATAATTAACAAGTTTTTCCTTAGGTTTTGTTTAATTAAGATACGATCGTTGATTAAATCGTTGATATGATCTCTATATTTAATTAGGTAGTAGCATTACAAATTAGGAAAACCAATTAATCAAGGCAATAACCACATACGATGCGTCATTTAAACTAGGTCATGTTATCACTAATGATTACTAATCATTAGTCGCTACATATGAATTTTAACATAACAATTGCAAATTACAATAAAGTTCTAATAGGTTTGTAAATAAACGATTCAATCAACACATTAAAATCATCATTTCACAATACCTAATGAGTTTATACACAAATAACCAAAAAATAACGAAAAACTGATTGTCCATACACAAAACCCAAATTAATTAACATAGGATAACACAGTCAATTTCTATGAGGGAAAGAAACAACAAACGGTGAAATACACTTAACCCGGTTGTTGGAGTCGATGTCACCTCCGGACCAATGTCAGGACGTCTAACTCTCTATAGGCCTCTCCTAAAAAAATGCTTCAACCCTGATTAATAACCCTTATCGAATCCCCTAGGTTATTTCTTCATTGTCTAGCCTCCCTACCTCACTGCGTTATTTATGTGATGAATTAACATGACTTTGCCACGCTACTATTGACGCCACTTAAAAACCCTCCAGCTTTCGTCTATGAAACGTAGATGTCTGTGTTATGCAGACATTGTTTAAGTTACACAGGACGTCTGCGTGAAATGCAGACTGCGTTTCATTGCTGTCCTCCTAGACAGCACTGTGTCAATTTGCTTCATAGTTGTTCCTTGCTTTTGCTGTAGTTTCTTGCTTCTTCACCTGCGTTTTGGTACTTTATCCACCTATTGCAGCCGTGAGCATGATTGTCCATTAATTAAATTAATACCATGCAAATTCATGTATAATCCATACAGCCCACGCTCTTCTTATTTGTATTTCCATCTTTCTTGTCTTTTAATTTTCTTCTTCTTGCTCCATGAAGACAAGTAAAAATTAATCTTTAAAAAATGACCAAAATAAAGATCTTCGACTCACTTTAACTTCTTTGCTTCCGAATTATACCTAAAATCACATACGAGTTAAAATGAGTATCTAAAGCAATTTCATGTTAATAATTTCTAAGTGATATGAATAATTTCATGATCAACTAAGCACTTATCAATTTCCCCCACATTTAGCTTTTGGTCATCCTCGAGCAAAATATTAAAATTAAGCTCAAAGACCCAAAGACATTGACTCATTTCCTATATGTCCTAAGAATATATAATTATAACAAAGATGAATGACTTTCAAAAATTATAGCAAGAAGTCAACATTCTAAGCTTTTAATTATGATCAATCAACATCCACCACCTTAAAAAACTGAGCAATCTAATGATAGACTTGAAAAATATTTTTAAATTAAATATATGTATAGGTATACTCAACACCATTCATGATTATGTCATTCTATAACTTTGCGTATCATTTCATTTCTCCACCACTAATGTTCACGTGCAAAATCATGGATCAAAAGACTTGTCAAGGTAGTAATGTTAGCAAAGGTAAAGTGAGATGTGTTTGGGTTAAGTAGTATGAAAATCATCAAAGCTAGTGAAACAAAGCAACAATCAATGTGACATCAAGTGCATAAGTTAACACTCATAAAAAACTGGGTACCATCAACTATGACGAATGCAACATTCATATTTCACCACCCAATTCAGCTCTCACACACAAACCACATAAAGCATATATCAATCCGAAGGAATTACTCATACAATTGATGACAATACATTGAAATCATAAAAGAGTCAACCTTTCAAGCCAACATCTACCTCATATTCAACACGCACAAATAACACATTTATTACAACTTTAGGAAGATGCGTTAATTATGAATAATTATACAAACTCATATGCACTTCCTCCTTGATAAATTTATTTTTAAAAAATCATTCTTTTTCTTTATTTTCTCATTTCCTTCTTTTCTTTTGCTTTTCTCTTTTCTTTCTTTCTTTTCCTTACAAAAATTAAAATAAACTATGCCAACATAAGTATTTCAATGACAAGATATAACAAAACATCCTAACATTAACTAACCCACACATATATATACCCCCACACTTACACTTTTGTACATCCACAAACTCACCAATCAGAAATGTTCCACTAGCTTTATTGCCTTAGTTGATCATCATCCTCATTCAGCGTCTTCCCTATCCTCATATTCTCAATCTTGACTGAGTTCATACACTCCAGAAATATTTCAATCGTCCCTTTGCCTTTTTCTTCATCTTTTGGTTCATCTAACCTACTAGGTAAAAGTAAAGAGTAAGTCTCAACAATAATTATGAATTCAGTTTTACCTCCAAGCTAAAAGATGTATCTTTTTCTGCTCCGAGCTCCTCCTCAAATTCTTCCAGATGAGCAATTTCTTGAGTAATGCTCTTCAAATTCTTAAGCTCCTCATCACTCTGTAAGGTTTCCACACTTATGTCCATTCGGTATACCTTGAGTTGATATGGCTGCTCTTCTTCCATTTGTGATTCTAAGTAGTCGATTCTCGCTGTCATCTCACCCATATGGCTTGCCATGTTCTGGTTTCTAGACATTACATGCCTCATTTTCTGCTAGAATTATTGTAACTACCGTTGTAGGCTCTGTTGAAATCGGAGATTATTAGCAATCACAACATTTATCAATTCTTCCAGAGATGTACCTAAGTTTTGACAAGAAGATTTTGGTTTACAGAGGAATTATTGATTGTCCTGAAAACTATTATGGAAGTAATTTTGATGATTACCCCATTAATAACAAAAGTTAGGTTAATCAATCCAAACATTATTATAGGATTGATAATAAGAGTTATAAAAGAAATTACTTTCGTTCATATCGAAATTTTTTTTACAAACATGAAACAAAAAATGAAAAGATCACGAAATAACTGAAAAGAAATCAATTACGAACAAATATGTACTAAACATCAATTAAATCACAAACAAAAACAAAAACACCAAACTCCCCGATAACGACACCAAAATTGATCGTGCATCGTAACGCTATTCAAAATAAAATAACTAGATTACTACTATAGCAATGGTGAGTCTAATTCATTCCTACAAAAAGTATGCGAAAAGTTGTTGAATGAAATTAATCAGTATTTAGGAAAAAAGAGGGGTTTTTGATTTTGGAATAAGAAAATAAAATAAAACTAACCTAATGAAAACAAATTAAAGAAACACATGCAAAAAATGATAAAAGTGAGAGATTTTATAAGGACCCGATTCTTTGGTTCAATCTCAGCCTACACCCTCATTAAGCATATTTTATTGATTTGTTGTTCTCAAACCTTTCCTAGCAACTATTAATCGTGGGTTAACAAGTAACCTGAGTTTTTTCTTAGATTTTGTTTAATCAAAATATGATCGTTAATTAAACCTAACTATCGAGTAACCTATGATACGATATCTAGATTTAATTAGGAAGTAGCATTACAAATAGAAAAATCAATTAATCAAGGTAATAACTACATACGATGTGTCATTTAACCGAGGTAATGTTATTCCTAATGATTACGAATCATTAGTCGCTACACATGAATTTCAACATAACAACTATGGATTACATTGAAGTTCTTGCAATGGGTTTACAAATAAACGATTCAATGAATGCATTAAAATCATCCTTTTATAATACCTAATGAGTTCATACACAAATAACTGAATAATAACTAAAATCCGATTATCCATACATAAAACTCAAATCAATTAACATACAATCAATTTCTAATAAGAGAAAGAAACAACAAAAATGGTGAAATACACTTAACCCAAGTCATCGAGTCGATGTCACCTTCAAACCAGTGTCGGGACGTCTAACCCTTCATGAGTTTCTCCTGAAAAATGCTTAACCTCCCGTTAATAACCCTTACCAAATCACCCTAGGTTATTTCTTCACTGTCGCACCTCCCTACTCTCTATTTCTGTCGCCCTACTGTTCTCTCCTCACTGTGCTATTGATGTGACGAATTAACATGGTTTTGCCACACTATTATTCATGCCACTTAAAAACCATCCAGCTTTCATCTATGAAACGCAGCTCTTGTTTGCGTTTAACGCAATTATCCTCCTAGACAGCGCTGCTTCGTTTTGCTTCATAGTTGCTCTTTGCTTCTGTTGTCGTTTCTTGCTTCTTCGCCTGCATTTTGGTACTTTATCCACCTATTGTAAATTAATTAAATTAACACCATGCAAATCCGTGCAGCCCACGTTCTTCTTTTTTTGTGTTTCCATGAAAATTAATCTTTAAAAAATGATCAAAATAAAGAGTTTCGGCTCACTTTGACTTCTTTGC